>JAFMSR010000008.1:16271284-16396034 GCA_022818135.1 Saxidomus purpurata
TAATTGACGAAAAAATCATTTCCTCGCAAAACTACCCGCAAAGTAATTCTACAATTTTCTTGTTACTTTCTTTTTATATGTAAGATGTCATCTCGTACTTTGATTGCAGAAATGATGTAAGAGTTATCTAACAATGATGCGTGTTCCGTTATTGTCATCTACCTTAGTATGATGTTTGAAAATGTCACGCAGTATTTAAGGACGAGAGCTTGTAATATACATGTAGAAAGGTTATTAAAATGAAGCATTCCAACATACTGCTATTTAATTTTTGCATGTCCTAACTAGCAAGCAATTTGAATAAATTCCATGTAGAACTTTTCTTTAAGTTTCTTTAAGTTTCTTACCGGACAGATGCGATAAGGTGGTTAAAAAGTAGTAGGCATCTCTAAATGCAGTGCATTTTCTCTTCCTTTCCACTGTTATTTTGTTAAAAAATCCCTGCATTATTTTCTCAAAAAATGGGTCTTCATTCTTTATGAATCTTGTTAGAACTATATATCTACGATAACTCATAGAAACTTTAAAACACCTTTTTCTCGAACAAATATTTTGTCACGCAGATCTTGTCAGTTACATTATCGTACTTACTTTTAAAAATATAAAGCTAAATTTTGCTAGCATCGTAAGTGAACACACAAGGTAAGTTTACGCCGACGCATCTTATCAGTGTGCACCATTTAATTCTTGTAAAAGAACGGGCTTAAATTGTTTCCACTTTTTTACAAGAATGTTCAATGTGTCATTACGTTATGAATACACAAATGTAGTTACAATACGTGATTAAAACGTCTGTATTTTTAAATGAATTATAGTCATCAGTACAAAATAGCGGTTTGTCTAGTCCTGATACGAAGTGTTATAAATAAGCACTGAAACGGGCATGCCCTTTTATTATCAGCATTAATAATGCAATGCCATATTTAATCAGATTATTTCTGAGAACACGAGAATGTTTGGATATATATATATCAAAATTTATATTCATGCCCAGAAACGTAAAGATGATTAAAAAGAAAACAGATAACTTCTAGGCCAGCGAATGAATTGATCAAATATGTGTTGAGGTTTCAAATATTAGAGGCAGAATGTAAAAGAAAAACAAATAGAAACAAATGTGGATGACTGAAAGAAAACTTAGAATAGTTACAAGTTACTCCAATTTTTTATTCATATATACCAGGCACTTAAATCGGTATTCGATCCCTCCGCGTTTGTATTGGCTCATGTTACATTTATAAAGCCAGATATAGAACAGAAGATATTATATTAACTTGCATATTACATGTTTCTAGCTGAGTCAGTGGTCACACAAACTAAACATTGTCATCAGAAGGCAATTTTAATTTTTGAAAATTTAACACAAACATACCTTATCAGGCAGCTACCCACTATAAGTGACCACCTTTTTTGAGCCCGTAACAAAGTTATGAAGCCCGATATGAACATAGAAAATCATATTCACATGTATAAGATTTCGTTGAACGAGAGTCAGTGGTTACATGAACTGAACATAGCCTTAAAAAGTGTACATATATTCCGTTTGAACGTTTTACACGAACATACTTTACCAGGCAGCTACAATGTACCAAGTTGACTACAAGTGGAAACCCTTTATAAACCCCGTAACAAAGTTATAATACCAGAGATGTAACATAAATATCATAATTCACATGCATAATATCTCGTAGAACCAGAGTCAGTGGTCACATGAACGTAACATTCTCTTGAATTGGCAAGAGTAATGTATCCCGCTTGAAAATTGTACCCACAAATACCTAATCAGGCAGCTACCAACTACAACCGATTACCTTTTATGAACCCCATAGCTGACTGTCTAAGACATGGTTGACGGTACACTCCTCTTTACATTAAATATTCAATAATGGCATCGCGTAAAATTATATACATACATCTCCTTCTCCCAAAGCGCTTCTTGACTACATAACAATATTTCTTTAGAAATAAACTCGCTTTAAATTTACTTATTTCCACGTACAAAAAGGGAAGGCATTCGTCTTTAAGAAATCGAATTTCATGTCTTATAGTAATGTCTTTATATGCTCAGTATTATAAAGGCATTGAAAAGAACATTCTGTTTAATCCCATATATACTTTAACGAGAACCGTGGCATTTCAGATAAATACCATGGGTGTTCTTCACTTACTTTAGATAGACAATATACGGGAATATTTTTTTCAAGATTGTTGTGTTGCAGTATCAGACATTGTTTTTAACTGTAAATGAAATACTGTACACATGTATTAGTACTGGAACAGTAAACGAGTTTAAGCTGTAAGTATTTCAACAATCATGATTTTGGGTTAAATTATCAATTTACATTTATAATAAATCAATAAAATCTCTGTTTTGCGATTTCAAAAGAACGTATCCTTCAGTTTCATTACAGAAATAGAGGTATGGAAAAATTGATTATAAATATAATTTAAATTTTATTAAACGTTAAGTCATTGAATCATTGTTTTAATCTTCTTAATAAATATTTAAGTGTTTCTTTTTTATCAAACACAAGGTTTCTCCCTTACACATCCAAAAAGAAAATAGATTTTAAACTTGCTCATCAGATGAAAACTATTCTAATTAGCTTGAATGAAAAGGCGTGTTTTAAACTATTACATGTACCATATACGCTGATCTTTAGTAAAAGTTAAAACGTTATGACAGGGTTTCTTAATATTTAACATTCACAGAGAACACGCTAAAATAAGTTTTACAGCACTACAAATTAGCATTTTTGTACTTATCTACCTTTATTTGAATTGTCTGTCACACGTTTTAGGCATACATGTAACAGAGCCTAAAACGTCCGTCAAAAAGACAATGATATCTTGGATTTATTTCTTTGTCATTCTCAATAGAAACATTTAACTGAAAGTAAAAGTTGTATCAATCAGACTATGAGTATTAATGTTATGTACCTCTGTTCTCAACCTGCTGCAGAGACTAAATTTACTTGAGTGTCCTCAGATTCTTGATTTGATAATTTAAAAGCAATTTTAGGGATTTTTCTTTTTTTTAAAAAGTCTATATTTCTCCTATGACTTTCTACTGATTTAATTTCTTTTTTCAATAATTATTTTACTGTCTGAGACAGCATCCCGTCGAAGATACCGACTAGGAAATTAAAAAAGTTGAATAGCATCTATGTTATTTCTTATCTTTTCCCGTCCTTTGTAAGATTTATTAGAATGCAGTATTGCATCTTGGTCAAAATCATTGTAAATCACTTCCCTGTGTGAATTGCTTTTGGCAGAAAGGAAATATTGATCCAGTATGAATGAAGAGAAAACTGAAACCTTGAGCATTTTAGCGTATCAGTCAAACTACGATATCTAACACTCTATGTGTATACAGGTTAACAGACGCTTATGCACTCTAAAAATGCCGTAGATTTCTGACGCTAAAACCTTCAGATATAGTGACAAATCGTCAGAAATACAAAATACAACGACACGCCGAGTCTGTCTTTTGAGATGCCTTATTTTTGTCCTCTCTATTATTCTGTTGCTATGTCAAAAGCTTTGTAATGTTGTTGCAACTGTATGGCATATTGTCTAAGAGTTACAATGTATGCGAATTTATCGTGGATACAAGTACTTGTTCTGTCAATACACTAAATAAGCAAAGCAAATTACATCTTCCAACATTAAACTAGAACGGTGTTTTAAAGAAATAAGTAGAAACTTAATAGATAAGCGATGTAACTAATAGTTCATATATTGAAAAAAAGACACGAAAATCGAGATATATGTGTAGCGTTAAAACAGTATCAGCGTCAGGCTAACAAATAAAAATGTAAATATTTACGTGTTGTTTTGTTCTTATTTGCTTGAACTAACGGAACCTCAGTTGTTCTTGGGGACTAAATATAGACACATGATTTGAGAAATTTGAAACGTTTAGATCAATGTCAACGGCAGCCTTAAATCATGAAACGAACCAACTTCCAATAATCAGTAAGATGCAAGAACTAGTTCTCAATATTCAGTAAGATGCAATAACTAGTTAACGCTAAAATATTTTATCTTCAATAGTAGCATAGCTATATCCGCCGAACATAAATCTATACGGAACACTTTGACCAGTGACGTAGAAAAGTATTAATTAATGCTATTAGTCTGAATTATGTGTCCCTTTCACTACGCGTTGGACATTGCTCAAATCATATCTGTAAACCTTTTATTTTCGCCAAAAGTAATATTCGCATTTTCTTGACTGATGAAAGGACATGACATTTTGCGTTTTACCTGGCTTTTTCGCAAATATATAGACAAAAGTTGGATAACAGTATGACATTATTTTGCTTAATAAAGGAATGGAATTTTGGAAACATTTACAACCCGAAATTCTATTTCATTTTCGGACTTTGGGAATGACGAAGAAGAGAATACAATGGTTGCCACTACATTGTAGATCATACATTTATCATGCAGACATAGAGTGAATTTCTAAAAATACTACTGAAATTAGAGTCTAAATAAAGGATGAAATCCAATGGAATGCACAAGTTCTTTTAGTTTTAAGTTAGTACATTCATTGTATGCATTATGTGCATCTAAGAATGATTCAGTGCGACATTATGCCAAGGCTCTAACATTTTAAGATAATTGTTGCGCACTAAATATAAGAATTTGTTGCATAGCTGATGGGTATTGCCGGCAAAACAAAATGTTGCGTATCCATACATCATTTCTTGTTCCCATGTTTCGTCTAAGTAGCTACTTAATTACCTAAAGACGATTTTTCTTAGCTCCCCTGTATAATTATCTAAGTGTCAATTTGACATGAAAATGGTTACAAACTGATTTGCAAGAAACAAAGTATTTACACGTAATCTCAGTATCATCTTGTCTCTATTCAACTATATACGTTTACATTAGTCGTGATTCATGAAATAGTTCGTTTAATTCTAGTATGGTTGAAACATTTCTTCCTTAACATTAGTGTATGACTAATACGTGTTAGCTTCGATCCAGTATCTAAAGTAATACCTGTAACATTTTGATAGAGAAACGTCACAGCCAAAATAAAAAGTTATTAACAAACCAAATTATGAAAATTACGTTTATTTTATCTATAGCAGAGTATCGCTTTTTGAAATATTAATTTGAGAAAGGAATTGTTTACTGCAACATATACGAGCAAAGTCATTTTGAGAATTCATTTTGTTCCTTAGTATTTCCTTGAACAATATGCCGCTCTAAAATAAAAACAATTCCACAAAACAAATGGTATGCAAATGATGATTATTTTCAGTTCTTTAAGTCTCAGTTTACATTCGCAGAAAATCACAAAATTGATGATACCGTTCATTTCCAGGGATTTTTATATCAATAGAAAGGACAAAAAGTTTTCTCTTACATTTTCTCTAGTGTAAGTGTATTAGCCATTTGTATGAAAAATTCGAAAAAAGCTGTAAGTCAAATCAATAATAATTTCCAGCACGATATGCACGCGTGTCAAGATAATTGAGAAGATTCTCTCACTATTAGATGGCAATTCCTCGCGGCAAAGATAAGTCGGATTATTTCCTAAGTTCATTGTTTTATCAACATAAAAGTCTATCTCGAATCATGCTGGAGAAAGGTTCAATTTCTGGGTATAAATGAAAATGTAAATAATAAAAAGTAGTCATCCGCGTATGATTTGCGAAAATGTTCATTGCATTTAATGATTACAAGTTTTAATTTTATGAAATAAATATTTCATACTGCTGGGAAAAGTTAATATGCATCGTATACACGTCAATACTATGTAATAGGTACATGTACTATTGGTATGGCATTTAAGGGTGGCCCTATCTATTTCGGAAATAAACAAAAAAACATGGTCATCGTGGTGTATTAATGAAACTATAGTAGATCACCTCGAAAATTGAAACGCCTCCGTGCCCAAGTACAAACGGTATGGGTTGGCTTAGAAACAAGAATGGAGAAATGATTATAATTATATAAATAATTCCTGTTTTATGAGCAGCTGGCGTATACAATGACAAAACAACTATAGGTAGAATCCGGTTGGCACTTACTATCATCTAGTGGTTATGAAAATGCAACATTGTGCCTTTTTTAGTATCTAAAAGTCCTATATGCAAAATAATGTACTGAATTTCATGAAAAAAACATAGTAGTCGGTTGACTGATTTATAGTAGATCACCTCGAAAACTGTAACGTAGAATCTGAATTGATACAGGAATGGAGAAATATTTAAACTTTTTTTATGAATAACTAGTTACATGTACTAAAACGACAATGAACCCGATAGAAATCATGTAAGAGAAAGACGAAGTGTAGATGGATAATAGTTCTTATCAATATAACATGATTTGGATATATATAAGTATTTTTAAGCAGGTAAGAAGATGAAGATGAAAAGAACTCATATTTGATTCGGCAAATATTTCTCGGATATTTCGAAAATGTTAAAGAAGTAACGCAAATTAAACCTTCGCGAATTCAAAGCAATCTACAGTAGGTCAAATGTGTCCGGAACTATTTGTATTTTGTAAGATGTACTACTATACAAACGGCCTCGAAATATATTTTACACACGTGATATAAACTGAATTGATTTACTAATATGTCTGTTACAGTTGAAAGCCAAAATGGTTTCAGACGGTACGTGAAATATTAATGATGATCGTAGTTTGTCATGGCGAGTGTTGAATTAAAAACATCATTGTAATTATTCGATTTCCTTATAGACGGTAAATTTCTAGTTTATTGTGCACACACTTAATTATGGCGGTAATCGCGAGAAGGCTATGCAATGAACGGCGACGAAAAAACAAGAATAGTTCTTTTTTTGGATGTATTGACCAAACATCCTGTTGCAGACGTATTGAGTATGTAAAATTTGTCTGCGCTCTTTTATCGCATGATAAAAATACAGAATGACTTGCAGACACTGGCGCCTTCATTCAGAATTTTATTGATTCCAAACGCAATTCATCCTTTGAAAGCAGCCTACTGACTGACAAGTTATGCAAATAATGTTCTTTTAATTCTGAATTTAGATATAAATATATCAATGTTGATGTCATACGACTATGATATTCGAAGGAGTACACAACAATCCGTAACGTTATAATAGTTATAGATTGAAATTGTCAGTTTGTATAAATTCATTTATTTTCGATAGCAAAATGAATAAATTCGAACAACTAAAAAATTCATCGCTCCCACGATTCACTCCTGATGGAGTCAAATGAAATATTGAAATATATGTGAATACTTTTAGACGATACAAATTATATTATACACGCTATGCATTTCTAGTATTTACCTGTGTTGCTGCTTTCGCGGATCTAATTATCGCGGCCGTTTAAATTCATGTGAAAATTACCCGAAAAACGATAAGTCTACACACAAGCAGAGACAGGTTGGCTTCTTAAAAAGCATCCAATGGGTTATTTGCATGGGTAGCATGCATGGACATAACAAGATAGCCCGCTAACATTACCTGAGAGCAAACACGTGCTTGGCGATCAATCCATTTCATTAGCTTGAATGCAGATTGTTTTCTATTTTATAATCCGTTTTTATGATGAAATGAAGATTAAAGCTGAACATACTGTAACAGGACCATCGACCTTCCGACAAACGCACGGACATGTATATAAGTCCATGATGTAGCTTTGAAGATGTTGCATGTAGATATTGGCAGCAGCCATATTAAACAAGCATTTGACCGTTTTTGTAGTATAGAACTCTTAAACCGCCAATGAAATGACGTGTAGAATGTATAGCATTTTCTAAATGAGAAATTTCCGCTGTAAGGCACCATCTAATTGCATAATACAGGGTGCTAAGAATTACCGAAAACAAACGAAAACGACCGAATAAGACAGGAAAGGTACTGATAAAATGTTTATGCAGGCCGAAATCAACTTTCTGTTCAAACGATAACGTATAATTTATAATGTAAGTTTTACATAAATGAAGGAATTTGTGAATAATGAATAATCAATCAGTACTAGCGATATTATGTTTTCTTTAGAAAAAGTTGTCGCGATAGATATTTAATTACTATTGGGGACATATTTGACAAGTAGCCGTTTAGCTCGGTCGGAAAAGCATTTAGTTTAACAGCTTTGCGAGAGAAGGTACATGTGTTCGAATCCGGGTTAGTGTTCTGTTCTTTCCTTAACCTTGTGACATTGGCGCCTACCGACTGAATAAATATAATGTTTGCCAGAAAAATTTAGCTAACAATCGCAAACATACTAAAAATTGCGCCGACTATCTTTTTTAAAGGTAGTTATTGTATAAACTGTTCCATGTTCAATAGATTGACACCCGCAATATCTGCAAAACGACAACTACCAATACTTGCATAATAAAAGAAAGAAAAACTGAATAATAGACGTATACAACTATAAAACCGTATGCATCTATTTCTGAAGAACATAATTTCGGAACTGCACAGTTAATGTAAATTTCTTATCACCCACATATCTCCATATTGGAAGAGTCTCCGATTTTGTGTAAACAGTGCACATAAAATGTACCATAGATTGGCTTATATCACTATCAGTTGAATCAAGAGCTGTTTCTAAAAAACGCAGTTCAATTTTGTCTAGGAAAGAATTGGCTCCATAGGGGTTTAAATATATACATGGTCAAACATTAAAGACGTTAATTGAAATCCTTAATTCATGATAACAATGGGAAAGAATTCACGAAATAATAAAATTCAACAAAGACTTTTAGTAGTCTTTTTGTCAGTAAATAGACGTGCGTTTACAATTTCTGGTTTTGGTTTGCTTCAAGTAATGCCTTTTGTACTGTTAATGTCATGCCTCAGCTCCGTAACAAATATTTCGACACTTTTTGCTACATTGATATATCGATTTCTTCGTATTTTCTCAAAGCTAGTCTGTAATATAATTGTGGCTTGAAGAACACTTTCTTTGGAGTTTTAGAGTATGCCGTATTTCTCCTATGTTATATTACTGGTCCGTGATCAGGCATACTTTGCTTTGCAAATTACACGTACAACATCACACTGGAAATTGACAGATGTTCTCGTGTACGTAGTTATACAAGAGGGTCCTAAAGTAGATAACGAAATGACAAAATGTGTCTGTAACACACGATGTTCATTTTGTCTGTATGTTTACATTTATATTGCATTGACTTAGTTCAAATGCAGTAAATACGACTTATAAACTTAACCTTCTTACACATGAAGAGTTTCGATTTTTATGAAGTAAATGCTTGCAACACACACATGATATTGTCGGTGGCTTCACACAGCAAAGTTAATTTTTACAAATGGAGAAAAACTCTATGTAAAACAAATAAAAAAAAACGAAAGAGAACAATGGGTGTTTTTCAACAAATACAAAAAGAAATACGTGTAACCTTCATCACTTCAATACAAAAACGAGCGTAGTCATGCATACCCACAAAATGTATAGTCAAACTCTAGCATAAACGATAGAAAAATCATGTTGCCTGAACATAGTGCTGCCTCTAATCTATAGATCATGATTATGCGTAAAATGTGTACGCAATGCGTTGATACGTCAACGCTCAGTCGTGTTATGATATGTTGCACACTAGATATAAAATATTATCGCCCGCATGATGTGTCCTGTCTTCATTTTTGATTAAACATCGTTTATTTGTATGGATTCATTCTTTATGTTTGTTATCTCTATTTCTATTGGTTATTATATCTTCAAGATACTTCTTCATTATTTCAATATCATTTCTATTTGTTTTCATTATCTTTCAACATACGTCTATACTTTAACTATATCATTCACGCGTTAACAAACAGGAAGATTGTAACAAACTGGTAAATATTACAACAAAGAATTACAACTTGTACATACTGTCCAACCGTTTCCAACCACGAAATAAAAATCAATCAAGACATTTTAATCTAAATTACAGCTTATCCTCTAGTATGCAAATAAGTATGGACTACAGTTCTTTTTGCAAGCCAACAAAGTATAAAGAATCAATCTTTTAAAGTTAAAATAGCTTTAAAATCAGGCAGCTGCAATAATTTAAAGACATATTTAATTTTTTCAAATTCCATGAATTTCAACGTTAAACTCACACTAAGCATTAGTGTATCATTACAGTATGATAGCTCTCCCTTACCCAAAATGCTCAAAGCTAACTATTTTCAACATCGTAAGACCATTGTCTAAGGGCAATTTAAAAAATTAGATACAGCAACACTGTTCTTTATTATGAGACTGGAATACATATTTAGGTGGTTGTTATAACATTCACAGAAACGATGTTAATACATGTTAACAGAGGAAACGATTATAAAAGCAAAACGGTGTTTTGACGTCTTTGGGTTAATGTTTTATGTGAAGAGTATTGAGAAGACTGAAATAAACAAATTTTAATGAGAATTATAAGATACAAAAATGTAGGAAATTAAAATCCACTCTAACACCACTGGTTTTTGAGGGAAAAAACTATTGGTACTTTATGGATTAATTTGGAAAAAAGCAGTACCATTTGGCACCTCATTTCATTGACTGTCTGCATGTTTTCTGTTTTAACAAAGATACATTATGGTGCTATTTTTGCTGCTTAATCTATCAGATGTTCGCAGTTTCTTTAAATGTTTGGTTGCAAATTCAACCAGTCTTTATTAAGTGGAATCAGTTTCTCTAAATATAATGTGGATCATCCAAGAAATTTCTAATCTAAATTGGATCAAATTAAATATAAAAGTTTAAGAGGTGAAAATGCCAAAACTACGACGGCTTGTGGAAACTTACAAAAGATAGAGACTGTTACGATCATAAATTACATTCAGATAAACGAAAAGATGAGAAAAGGAGCGTCGCGGTTATATTACAAGTACGGCCATTATTCTCTACAACGTACTACCATTGTAAGCAGTTTGAACAAAACGGCACGAATTAAATACTCCTGAAAGCAGTGAATACTTCTTAGATTATATTTATAACCGGTACAACTGAAATTATCATGTTTTATTTATCTAATATGTTTTTAATGAAAATTCATTAAATTAAGTTTTATACTTTAACAGTTTCACCAAAAAAAGCCCTTGAAATCTATAGTTTTTCTAAGGAAAACTCGTTTTTGTTACTTCATAACGAATGATTGTCGTCAAAAACTCCACAATCAAAATCTGTAACTAGGTCATCTGACTTATTGCAAATCAGTTTGAAGGCTAAATAGTCTAAAGGAGCATTACGAGATGACCCTGTATTTTTAATGAAGTTACAAAAGCGTTAAAGGCATCGAGTCAATATGCTACATGTACACAGGCTTCTCATTGATTAAGACAAATTTAAAGCTTTGTTTTTGTGAATACAGGTTTAATGTGTGTTACCGTAAATAATGTATACGTTACCGTAAAATCCTTCGAGAGAGCATTTGAAAGGTATTATTCAAGTTTCACAGTGTTCACTTACATATACAAACTGTATTCAATAACAGTGAAATTAGCTAACGGCTCTTAATAGGAATGTACCAAGTGTTGGTCCATGGCTTTCATTGTTTTATTACCTAACGGAGAATAAATCTTCCATAATATAATCTACTTATTATAATTTTGCTTTTGTTAGAAAATAGCCCGTTTTCTAGACCCTAGTATTAGCAGAATAAACAAAACTCTATTTTTGATCAAGCTTTTATGATAATTGGTATAAACGAACGTACGTGTACATATGACGTCAAAAATGATTTTATGTGTACAAAAATGTGTCGCAGAGAACGGTATAAAGTTGCAGTAAAACAGGATGTTTCCCGTTTATTTTGTCCTTAAACAAAAGCATCACAAATGATAAGAGCAATAGATTTGCATTAAAGTTAAGTTGAACGATGGTGGCATTTACTGCCATATGTAAATTTAAGAATTCAAGGTAGCGTTCAACAAAATCTAAATTTTTTATCAACGAAATCGTTAAAAGTTTTACGTCTATTTTATTATGGCTTGAACGTGTGTAATCCGACGTCTAGCTTTTAATATAATCTAAGCATAACCTTTAACGATTTTATCGAATCAAACATGACTTGTTAGCTGCTAATTAACTATCCTAACCTGGCTTTTTATTATCATTTTCTAAAGATGAAAATCCTGATTTGATCCATGTGAGCTTTTTACTTTTCAAATCAGCTTCCAAATTGTAACTGACTTGTTAATGTGTTTTAATTTTTTAAGATTGAAAAGTCAAATAATTAGTAGATGCACAGTTATACTCACTATTAGTGACTAACTACCGAAGATGTAGCCTGGCACACATCCAGCCAATTACATCTGTGAAAGTAACGGATGCGGAAGAGTATCAGTAACAACCTGTGAATGTGTTATGACCTTCACAAATATTTCTGGCTCCCTATCTGTGTAAAAAGTCAAATTAGTGTCATAATATGATTATATTACAACGTTATGACTGACCTTTCCTCCCGTCAGACAGAAATATCCAAAATTATATGTCAGTTTTTGTAATATCGGTCCGTCTATTCATTGAAGTGTAAGAATTAGCATTGTCTTCCTGTTTTGATAATAAGTTATGACATCAGACGTATTTAGTTAATAAAAATGCTGAAATATCTTCCAAAGCGTACACTGGCGCCTGTTTAAGAATATTATTAAATTAAAACTCGATTTGTCATGCTGATTGTTTCCTTTAAAAGCTATTCAGTGACAAATTATGAAATAATTGCTCTTTGAACGTCAATGTTTAAAATAAAGTTATCAACTATATAGACTGCATAGACGATTAATACCCTTTATCTAAGAAGCATCATTGGTTTTGTGTATTTCGTTCAGGTCGATATTCGCGTTTAGTGGCTATTGGAAATTTTGATTTTCATTAGTATTAAGTTTTCATTTAAAAATATTAAACTAAAACCGGATGCGAAAACATTCTAAAATAGACTTCTGCAATAAGGAAACTTTATCCGCATTTCCTGAAATAGTTCTGTCTCTTTATTTTATACATTTGCAGTCAACCATATAAATTAGTTTTAAATTATGTACCACATTTTGTTACTTAATTTGTTTATTTTATTATAGTGTTACCTATAATGAATATTTGTGAAGATACATATTTTCGGTTGTTTACACATTAATATCCCGTCTGATATGCATTCAAAGCTTTTGTTTTAGGTTCTGTTTAGAAGTTTGTATGATTTTATTTTTAAAAATTAGCGGTGTCGCTGTTGGGGTATTGGAATGTATGCATTTTATCCGGAATTTCACACTTTTCATATTTCAATAATTACTACTTAACTGGGAAAAAAACAAATTGAATATTTATAATAAGTGGAAAAAGATAAACATTTTTGACCTCATGTTTTGTGACTAAATTAACAAACTTTGCCAAACGCCAAAATCGGAGAGCGGTACACAAATAGTCATTTCTTAAATTAAACTTTACTATAAGGAAATGTGTCAGGATAATAAAATACAGTAATGACAAGTTTCTGATACAGTTCTTTGTTACAGACCTGTGCCATTTTCTTGAATTTCTTTCTTATGTATTTTGTGCGAAAATCAATCACCATTTCTGATTTCTAAGGTCTTTCTCATAACTGTAGGCAAACTATCTTAAAAACCTTGTTACATTGTATTCCTTTATCATGGAAAATTAATTTTAAAAAAGTAAATTTGGTGGGGTAATGATACAGAACGTTATACATATGTTCATGTATATATTTAGATGATTACAATAAATACACAAATCCCTATTTTTCTGTTCCTAAAGTATGACATATTACATTACAAAAGATGGAAAATTGATGCCGATTCTGAAAAATACACAAAATAAATAAAAGTTTACGAAACATTAATTCTAGCTAATTCTGAATTTTGCACCTCGCTTTGATGGTGAATCAATAAAGATTGAATTGGGTAGGGGTTAGATCATCGACTCATCAACATTTTTCCAAGAATGAACTAGGAAAATGTTGGTCTCTATAAAAAAGAGTGTCAATAAAATATCTTGATTCTGATTTTCAGCAGTGACTCATCTCGAAACCGGCAATTTGTTTTGAAAAAATATATGACCAAACTTATCTCTTTGTGATACATTGCATTGCGCAAGCGGGTGTATCTTAAACTTTACTCTTTCTGAAATAGATTACAGTGGCCTTGAAACAATTCAGATAGATTACTGTTTGCTCGAATGGTTATGTTGTTGCTCAGGGGCTACCCCTCCTAAAAAAAAACTTAATTATCATATAGCATTTTATTTTTCATATACTCTACCTCTACACTTAAACTTTATTTTTTATCAAATCAAACTTCACTAGTCAGGCACTACCAAATCTATATAAAGACTAACTTTTTTAATCACATTTGAAAAATGAATAATTCTAATTTGATCTCATGTGAGCTTTTAACTTTTCAAAACTGCCTGAGTTCTACGTGCAAGACAGTAATTTCGTATGAAAGAAAAACTAGAAAAAATAATTGTTCACGATAATTGAGGCCTTTTTTATGAAACATATTTAAGAAAAAGCTTGTTTTTGAAATGATATGTAACTGTAAATTGTTTCTGGTATAATCATTTGGTATCTGTTAACAGCCTGAACTATGAAATTGTTAAATGTTTGCCCTACACATATATTTCTGTCTCCTTATCTGTGTAATAAGTCAACATTAGTGTCATAATATGATACGGAATACAACGTTACGGCCGACCTTTCCTTCCGTCCAGACAGAACATTTCCAAAATTATCTGCCCAATTGTTGTAATATTGTTCCGTCTATTCATTGAAGTGTAAGAAATAGCATTGTCTTCCTGTTTTTGGCAAATTCTTCATGACATCAAACGTATTTAGTAAATAAAAGTGCTGAAATATCGTCTGAAGCACACCCAGGCGCCTGTTTTAGAATATTATTAACGGAAAACTCAATTGCTTATGCTGATTGTTTCCTTTAAAAGCTTTTCAGTGACAAATTATGAAATAATTGTTCCTATGAACGTGAAAGTTAAATATAAAATCACCAACTATACAGACTGCAGAGACGTTCATATCATTTAATCTGAAAAGTTTCATTGGTTTTGATATATAGTTATTTGTGTACTGTAAACAGAATAATTTTCACGCCGGATGATATTCGCGTTTGATACAAGTAGATATTGGACATGTAAGATTAAAATTACGTTTTCAAATACAATTAAACTAAAACGACTAGCATTTACAAAGTAACGGTCAAACGTATGCTAAATATACACTCGCCTATCAGTGAGGATCAATTAACCTAGTGATGATAGTAGGAAGTCCTTCTGTATGTGATGCACTTAGTATAGGTATACCATACATAATAAATGGAGGTTTGAATTTAAATAGACTTACGGATGTGAGTTTAATTGATTGGCCTACATCAAAGAGAGCGTGGTACCCCAGTTAAATAAGAAATAACATGGATCCCCTCGTTTTTGTTTAAAATGCATATCTGATAAAGCAATATGTACATATTTGCAAAATAACATAAACTTCTATAACAAAGTCGCGATCCCCGAATGATTTATGATCCAGATTGTAAATTTCGAAATTGAACCATAATGGATTTACCGATAAGTAACACTCACTCAATGATATCATCTCCTTGAAAGATGTTTAGTGGCTGTAAAATAATCTTTCAAAGTTCTGTGTAAGTTCACGTTAGTCACCTAATTCATTTAACCAAAGAACGTAAGCCTTATGTATGAAGAATACAAAAATGTCATTCAGGCAATTTGAAGACTGATCGCCTAGCCTCAAGCACCTTTTCCGATATAATTCAGGTCCTGTTTCTTTTTGTTTCAATATATTATTCAAAACCTTTGCTTTCCAATAATTAAAAAAAGGCAATTCGTCCGAAGTAAAATATTAATACTTGATTAGATGTACATATGTGTTTCTGAAGGAGATAATACTCAATTATGCCGTTCCATTTTTGTGAAATGATATCAAAACTGTATACGACTGTGTATGTCCTTTTTCAGACCAACTGAAATTATAAGTATATGGTACATTTTGTAAGAGAAATATTTTCAGATTCGTATGTGATTAATTTCAGCTCAAACCAACTGTAACCTGTGAACTGAAATTATGTAATACTATTAATAATTATATATCGATTACACAAATCCTTATCAACATTGTTGATACTGAAGCGTGTTTACTGAAAATACACTAAATATTAAAAATCCTTGGACCAAATTGACAAGTAGCTCTATTTTTATAAAAAAGATGTCTTACTGGCGGAAATTACCTTTATTTGTACATGTACTAAAACATTCACTTTACTTTTTTAATCGATGTTCATGTTAGAAATATATAGCAGTATTTTTTCAATGATATTGCAAAAAAAGCTTCCTTGCAACTCTTTTTCGTGAATACTTGAATACAAAAGAAATAAAAATGTCAACATTATTTCAGAGTGAATGGGACATGGTTTTATCATTATCCTATCAGTAAATTCAAAAAGTACATGATTACAGAAATAAAAGCGTGAACGTCATTTAGTGACAAAATAGTGACACGGGGGGCATCGTCAGAACACGTCAGATTTTACAGGAAAATCATAAATTGTAACGAATTTCAACACAGAAATATACGATTGTGTTAAACTGACCGCTGATTGAGCGCATAAAGATTTCGTTTTAAATTAATTTGTATCGTAAAATTTAATATTAATTCGTGTGTGTTTTTCGAAATCGTTAGGTACACAATTATTTTCGTTAGATTTTCAGACAAAAGTTTCTATATGTTACTAACAAACTCCTTAATAATGCCAACTTTTTCAAACAATGCAGGCCTGACAATGTATCTTCAAAACATGACAAAGTTACAGTCCGGACACGAATATGTGCATTTATACAGGATTCTATTACTTTCAAACTCTGAGTATTACCTTGACCTTTGAGGTAGGGGCGTAGGTCTTGCACGCGACATGTCCTCTTGATGTGCTCAACATTTGTGCGAAAGTATTCTAAAATACTTCAATGCCTGTCAAAGTTACAGTCCGAACACGAACGTGTGTGTTTATATACATGATTCCATTACCTTGAAACACTTAGTGTGACCTTGACTTTGAGGTAGGGACGTTGGTCTTGCACAGGACACATTATATTGATGAGCTAAACATTTGTGCTAAGTTATTTTAAAATCAATCAATACATGACAAAGTTACAGCCCGGACAAGAATATGTGCATATATACAGGATTCTATTACTTTCGACCCCTAGGTGTGACCTTGACCTTTGATGTATGGATATGGATTTTGCACGCGACACGTTGTCTTGGTATGCTGCCTGAACGTTTGTGCAAAGTTATTTTACAATCCTTTAATGCATGACAAAATTACAGTCAGGACACGAATGCGTGAATATATACAGGATGCTATGACTTTCAAACTCTAAGTGTGACCTAGGTATTTGAGGTAGGGACATGGGCATTGCATGCGACACGTCGTCTTGATGTGCTGAATGTTTGTGCCAAGTTATTTTAAAATCATTAAATGCATTACATAGTTACAGCCCGGACACGAAAAAATGTAAGGGCGGACGCACCAGGCAGACAGACAGACAGACGGAAGGTATGATTTTCATATGCAAGCCTTCGGGTGCATAAAAAACAGTGATGATAGTACAAACAACATACACAAGTAGATGTTGCATTAGGAAGAAAACTATCACATATATTTACCCTCTGTATCTCCTGAAATGACGATGACCTATTACAAAAGTATATCATACATGTATGAACGCACATACACAAACAAATTCTTACTATGGAACTGAGTCAGGCTCGTAAATTTTTCTTTAATTACACTTTCGCTAATAAGGATATAATTGTAAATAGTTTTTGTTGTTTTCCTCCTTTGCAATTTCTTGATGTTGTACCATAATCGCTTACTAACCGGCTCTACATGTTCTTTGTACTAATTGTGTAATTTTCTTTTACATATCCGTATAAATCCAATGTATTACGAAAGTTCCATACTAAACATTATATATGTTACAGGATTGTTCTTAATTGCCAAAAGTCTGTGATAAAAGCAAGGAGATTAATTGTTTTACATTGCTGTTAGGGTTTTAATATAAAAATGAAAGTTTTTTATTTACATATATATTTCTGTATTTTAGCTAAGTTAAATGTCCTTTTTACTTTGAGAGGAGTAATTCTAAGGTTGGAAATCACATGACTTTCATGGTAGCTGCAACGAACAAAATGGCCGTTTTATTACAATGTACTTCTCTTCGGGTAGACTTTGTCAGGTATTTAGATATTTTTAAGTTGCATTGTCCCCCGACATCCATACCAACTTATGCCTTTGTGATTAAAGGAGGATTAATTATATAACCTAAGTAGGGCTTTGGAGTGTTAAGCACCGAGTACATAATGTACCATGCTGCTATAAATTGCGGTCTTGAATGTAGATTTATAGATCTTAGTGAAACTGATCCTAATAGGAAATGCGTAGTCCCAGAGCTGTATGAAATAACAAGATTGTCTCATTTTTCTATTCATCAAAAACTTAATAAATGTTTGAAACTATGTCATTTTAGATTGAGTATCTGAAACACTCAAGAAATGCAACCCGCACATGTTGTACAAGTTTGCAAAACGGTCTAGCGACATTTATTGCATTCTATAAGAAATCATGATTTCTAATTGATTTATGGTGCAGAATGTGAATTCTGAAGTCAATATGAATGCATATGCGTTTTAAGAAGTCTTTTCGCAGAATATCGAACAGTTTTTACATGCAAATTTGTATTTCATTTTATCATCACCGTTATTAATCCAGAATGCAGCTTAATAGTCCTATATATCTTTTAGAAGTGCGCTTTTAATACAAAAATATCTTTACAATGCCCCTTTAGATGTTAATATCATAGTCTTTTATTTTTTAACTACAGCAAAAAATGTACGCAAAACGGGATCGTTTTACAAAGAAACATCTGTCACCATCATGTTTTGCAAATTGAGCGCTTGTGCAAATGGCACTGCCTAAAAGAAATCTGAAACGTTGTGAAATTAATGAGTGATTTGTTATTATTATTTAAAGTAAGAAAATCTACTTCAAGTCAAGCTTACAATATAATTTAACCGAATTTTTAACAGAAAGCTTAACTACATTCATGAATAAACAGAAACCTTTCACCCAGGATTATCTAACATCACTATTGCTTAATTTACCTTTCGTCCAGGAAGTAGGTTACAGTTTTACACAAACATTTCTGTAATACATGAACAATCTCAGTAAAGTACTTGATCATGTTTAATAATCCTCCTCTTTAGATAGTTTATATATTGTTTGTTATTTCATTGCCCAATACCTAACCGGGACTAAATAGGCATATTTGGCATACTGTAAACATTTCTTGTAATTGTCTGGTTATTGTCCTTACTTCGAGCGTCATAACCCATAATTTTACTAATTGCGGCATCTTCGGAAGAAATAATTACATAAATTGTCTGAAATGATTTACTGCAGACCCCAGGTTACATATCAGTATTAATCTTATCTCATATTAAGTAACATGCATAAATGACAGATTCGTAACAAATTTGTTCATAAATGCTAAAAGGTACTCATATAATGATTTACTGTACTTTATCAAAAGCAGAATATCCGTGCTATGTAAATCATTTTTTATGGAATTGATAATTTAAATCTCTTTTAAAGAATTCAAGTATTCTGGAAAATATTTATTTTAATTGACAGAATCAATGCGACGGAAAGCGTAATTTCTCTGAATGATGAATTAACTATCACGGTTTCAAGGAATTTAAAGTTTGGTGTACTAGATCATTGACCATATTGAACTTTATGTATTGACAGTGTGCGTTGGAAATGGAATACTTAGCATAGTTAACAGGTCAATGTAATTAGAGAATTCAAACTGAAATTAAAACAGCAGAAATTCTGAAACACTAATGCAGAATTGTAATGGTTTGTAATGTACACCAACTTTCAGAATCCCAGCGTGCCGGTGACGTGTACTAGGTGACAGGGGACCAAAACAACAAACAGCCCGATGGTGACAGATGACTAACACCAAAGACAAAAGACATCCATTACAGTGTTTGTCCTCGGGGGAGGGGGAAACTTCCTTACTTGTCACGTTCCGGACAGTTCACTTACATCTAGACCGTATTGACCGCGTGGGTGACCTACTTTTGGGACTCTAAATCTATCTTTGCAAGTGGAACTGAAAAGATCGTAGATGAGTTGTGAAGTGGTGTGTGCTCTGGAAATGTTGTTGGGAAGTGGGGCTGGTATCACTGCTCCTGACGAAGTTCTGGAGTCACATCATGCAGCAGAATACCTGGAATGGGTGGTGTGCTAACTTAGACCTAAGTCACCGTTAGACAGCGAACTTCTGTCGTGAGAGATACTGAAGCACCTTCTGTGTGATGTGACTAGCTAAGTCACGAGACAATAACTACCTCTGGGGCACACCGAACAGATCATTCATTGAAAATCTCACCAGGAAATCTCGCTGATAGTGACAGGAAATTGCAGTCAGGTAATATTTTCCTTTTTGTTGGCTTCACAATTCTACTTTTCTAATCATGACGGGAGACATGCATCATCCAAGACACAAGCTAAACATTTAGCTTTCGGACGGACCTTGATCAAACTATTTTCAAATCAACTCAAAAGCAGACTATGAACAGTCTGTACCTTATCATGAACGTCACTTTTCGATATTCGATGTTCGTATTGGAACTGTTCAAATTTGAAGATGTCGGGCTAAGTAAGAAAATGACCTGTACGCAAAAGTACTAATACCCCTCATATAACACAACATCTACCTAAGTGGCCATTCTGATTTACAAGGCATTTAGCACTGATTTATACCCTGAAAATACACGTAAGTTAAAGTTAAATTACGAGTCTCATAGCAGTTTTATTGCTGTTGAATAGTGAAGATATAATTAAGCTACTCGAGGCAAAGCTGATTATCTACAGTGTTCACTTCTTTTAGTTCATATGTGAAATAACTTTGTACGAGTTAGATGTTTTCAAAGTATTCACTTCACTATCTAAATTGTGTATTCATATTTTAAAGGTTAGTAAAACTTAAGTTAATAAATCAATTACATATTGTCAGAACGACGAACTTAACCCAATTGCGTCTGTTTATAGGAAATACATTTTATAAGCACAAACAGCAAAGAATGTGCCTAAGTACTGATTACAAACAGTAGCGCTTTAAAACCTTTGTTAGGATGATTGGACATAAGATTTTAAGCAGACGTGTGTGTTGATATGAGTATGATTGAATATGATTATTCACGTGTCAAAATTACAAAATATTCTCACACTTTTCTATTAATATAGCTATGAAATATTTGTATTGTGCGTTTAAAACTCAGGATGCACCGGTATCTAGGAGAGACATTTTGCAACTGGGTCACATAGTTTCGATCTTTAATTATCAGCCGATTGCATTGCATCAATAACAGTAGACAGACAATTTTCCAACACTCCAAAAAGAATGCATTAATGAGTCAGAGTTTATTGGCTCATGAACCAGGAATAAGCTTTAATGGCTTCAAAGACTGGACAGTCATATACATCATATTTTCTCATTACATGGACTTGTAAACCAGATATACGGATAGGAAAGCAATATGGACCACAGCATCATATAATACATACACCGAGCAATCGGTATTTTGAAATAAGATTGTGTAAGAACCATTTCCGGTCAAGATACTGGCTTGAAGAAATCGCAAATCTTGAAATTGTATATTTAAAAAAAAATTTATACGGTTTATAGCTCTTCACCAATGTATTCTGTTGTGTTCATGTGTTCATTTGAATAGGTGACTCATTTCCTTCGACACCTGTCTCACATGTATACGACTTGGTTTGAAACAAAACAAGTGTTATATATGATAACTTGCAATAATTTACTTTAATGTGAAATCAGAATGTGAACTATAATGTTACTCGCCTACCCAATTACGGAAGAGAAATTTTGTAGTTGAAAGCTATAGTTAGAACGTCATTCAGAGTTTAATTTAGTAACAAATGACACAGCGGGTGTTGTAGTTCATGTCAGTTTTTATTAGAAAGTTGAAAATTGCAGGCAATAACAACGCTAAAGCATGTACTTGTGTTTAACTGACTGCCAAATTTAGCACATAAAATTTCTGATTTTTTTTTTTACCGTAGAATGGAGTACTCTTGTTTGTTTTGTTTTTTTTGCGAAGTTGTTCTGCAGAATATCGAACAGGTTTTACACGTTGTTCGTAATAAGCAGCTGGAATACATTAATATTTCATTTTGTCTGCAAATTGCGGCTCTTATTTCACATGCAACCAACTCTCCTAATGGTTACTGTCAAATTATCTAAACAATGCCGATTTGATAATTTATCTTCACTCTCTGATTAATAATTGCATGATTTGAAATTTAGAATTATATGATAATTTATGGTCAAAAGGGTGAATTCAAAAAGAATAATATTTTTCTTATATGGTTAATACACCAGAGGAGTACAATATATAATGTGTTTATCTTTTAAATTAACAGTTGGACTGTTTAAACCAAAATGATACTTAGTTTACTTTTAAGCTGGAGAAATGTTGTCAATTAATATACAGAACACATAGTAAGATTTATTTGTCTCAGGTATACAAATGTAACACTGGAAATGTTTCACACTTGTCCTGATTCGTTCTGTGTCTTATTTTTTTTATTTTCTGTGTGAGTTAGCATTAAACTAAAACTAAGCCACGCCAAAAATGTTTTGTTCAACATAATAACGGTTTGTCATATTAAACTGAAATTCATGTTTTAGTACACTCTCTATAAATCATTATATCAGAAGAGCAAGATTGTCATGCAAAGTTGTTATAATTATTACTTCATACTCCCCTTATGGCGATTTTGATATATAGGAAACTACACAATATACTCAGTTACACAATATTAACGGAACAGCTAATTTAAAATCAGTTGCATAATTTCAATCATTAATCAAAATTCTTTATTAAGTAGCAGCACGTCTTCAAAAAGAACTATGTTAATATGTGATTCGTGAACATAAAACATTTGTATCGTTTAAAGCGGGGCCAGATGAATGGTATATATTTTTTTAAGTTTTTGACACAATTTCTCGGAAATAAAAGAATTACAGTGTTGACGAAGTAAGATTAACAGTTTTCTATAAAATACAAGTTCTTGCTAGACTAAATAACAAAATGTAGTCTCTTTAAAAGTTAATAAAATTCAGTTTTTGAATTTAGTAGGTTCCAATTATTGCATAAAACACCTGGTTTAATCACAATTAAATAAATTAATAATTCAATGCAGTTAATAACTTACTAAGATGCTTTTTTTACAATTTTCATCATATAATAATAAGCTAACACGATAAAGTTCCAGCATATGATTCCCGTTTTCTTTTGATTTAGTAAATAATTCATACATTGTACAAGAACTTCAAGACAAAACAGGGGAGTGTTCATTTTTAATATCATTTTTTTTTATGAACCATGTCAATTTTATATGACGAAATACAAGGAACATTTCTTACCCAGTAAACAAAGTTAATATTGTTTCGTTTTGTCGTGACAATGTTTTGTTAAAAGACATCTTTTATTGTGACAATAACACCAGAATCATGTTAACTTTATATTGAGTTTTACTAACAGAATATTGCGCACTGAAAATTTGTTTTCGGGCTTAACCTCAATATGGCAGATTGCCGTGTTTGGAAGTTATTATTCACTTCTGCCTGCAATTTCCGTTCCATAGCACTTTTCGTGTCTTTAATGTATTACCCCTGCAGAAAGAAATGTAACCCATGCTGCTTTTATAAAGAGAAATTTCAAAATGTAATTACAACGATCCGACGTTGTTCAACAAAATCAGTTTGTGATTTGCCACTCAAATTGTCCGGCAAATTCTGTGCCTAGCGAAAAATAATGATTGCTTCTACGATTTTGGTTTTTTTAAAAAAGACTTCACGTAGCAGTATAATAAAAGATAAAAATAAAGACTTCTTTGAAACTTTATATCTATACAAGCATAACAATCAAATCTGCTGAAATCATTGGCTACATTTACGTAGATATAGCAACTTTGGGTAATACATTTATAGCTCCGTAGATCCTAACATGTAGCTGTCACAATCGTCCTGGAGGTCGTCCTAGAGGACGATCACGTAATAAGTATCACACAAATAACAAATAAACGGTTCTGCAATGTGATATGCACAAACACATAATCCAGTCTAACCATACCTGAAGCGTGTAGTTGTGTTTGCTGTCGTGTCTTCAAACAGCCTTCCCGAAGGATATAATTGTGCTTCTTATAGTGTTTTCCGCAATTTGTAATGCTATTGTTCAGTGATGGTTAAACAACCGGCTCTAAAAATAATCATGTTGTTACGTTGTTTCCCTATTAGTTTTGCCTTTGCTTAATCATTGTTAACTGACCGGCCCAAGAATAACACAGTAATTACATTGTAAATAAGTGTTGTAATGCATCCATGCCAGACATAATAACGTAAATTGTCTTAAATTCTCTACACCAGACCCAAGGTCACATCTCCGTATTAATCTTGTGCAAGCTGTACACTAGACAGTTTAGTCACAATTTTCATCTAAAATACCAAGACATACTTATATAATGCTTTACTTTGAAGATTATAATACATGTAATACCGAAACAAAAATACACATGTCTGGCATACAGTATTATGTCTTATTTCTCTGCGAATGGCTGTCTTAAGATACTTAGGTCATTACATATTGTCTTTTAAATATCAGTTAGTTTATATCAAGTGAATGAAGCGGTAAGACGGTTCTTACTTCGGATGTCTCCCAATGTGCATTTGGTTTTGTGAGGTGGTTTCAACTTTCTACAGCCAGAATCCCTCGTCTATGATGTGCAGGATAGAATTTACGTTTCAACAGGAGAATCAAAGTACTGTCATGTACTCCTTTGACCAAATCCACACAGTGCAATAAAAGTTCTTGCCAATTTAAACTGCCACAAGAGTTACTGCAAATTATATAAGTTCTGAAAGAATAGAGATACTTTTGATAACCTGTTCTGTCTTTGGACACGAACTGCTGAATAAGTTGAAGCTTCATTATTATGACTAAAAACGATTTCTGAACAAGTAAGCATACTTATACTTGCTAGAGGTCGGTGAAATATTTATTAAAATGTACGTTAACTATCTGATTTAGCTTGCGAAACGAGGAAATAAACATTGACAAAATACGTTTGAAGTATATACTTTTAGTATGACTACATTTACGTTTCATTCATTTCGTTTAATGTAAGTAGTCTTAAACCCTAATTTATGCATTTAACTGTTGCTTTTGATTAAATAGAGTGATTTACAAAATTCAAAAGCATTGTTCAATATGTGTTGAATGTACATACTTTAAATTGCAGATGTTTCAGTTTCTCTTTGAATGTTCCTCCTGAAAAAAAAATTCGTTATGAACTATGAAGTGCAACTAAAGTCAACCTTTAATTACTGATAAACATATAACCACAGAAACAATACTGAACTATGTTTATTCCTCTTGACTGGCGCACCACTTTAAATAAACCACATTAACCATTAATTGACTGGATGTCTTATCTTGCTAGTGAAAAGTGATTTTGCCCTAGCAACCACAACATATCATGCAGTCTAGATATAATCTGCACTGTTTGCCAATTAGTCTGTAAATTTGCAAAACTGAACCTCTTTGATCAACTAATGGTGTAATGCCCTACTTGAAATAAGGACTAGCTCAACCCTAATACTGCAACAAAAGACTACATCTTACCTAATGCACTGCTCACACCGGCCAGTGATCTAGGATGAAGTATGTCAAAAGCATGCAAACAAATATAAGCCACACACTCTCACAATGTCTCCCTATTTCTTTGAAGTCCTAGGACCGCAATTACAAGAAGCTCTAATTTTACACAGAAAGATGTCTTCTCATCTGCATCAACATTTAAAACTTGGATTTTTTAATCATAAGTACATGTTAGAAATATAGATTAGTATTTTTGCTAGAATTAAAAAAGGCTTTCTGACAACTATTTCCGATGACGAAACGACTTGACTACGAAAGAAAGGCATTTAAATTAATTTTATTGCACCAGTAAATAAATTTAAAAAGACCCTTGGACTTTAAGTTAAATGCCCTGTTCAACAATATTTTAATTTTACAAGTGAATGAGAGTATCTGAGTAATCAGTGTTGTTTAATTTAGGCTTCTTACAAATGTTATTACAGCATAATCTGCCTCTCAGTAGTTTATGAATCAGGATGTATCCGAATAAATACTAGTATAACATGTTTCACCCACTTCTATGACGCATGTGTAGCAATGTATCAATAGTTTTAAGTCTTTTCAGTTACCTTGGTCACTTGTTTTTTAATGTAATAGGTAAACCGATAGTTTATTCCCTTTGCTAAGCTTGGCATCGGTCTTAGCTTGTGGCAATATCAAAGTTTTAGAGTTCCGGAATGACCGTGGCAGGTTTAACTCATTATTCATAATAACAAGACATTCAACTGTACATTGAATAGTCTGTAACATTTTTTAAATTGTAAATACCTTTCGAAGAAAATGTGGCGTATTTAAAAAACAATCCTTCAAACACTCTGTACTCTTTTGGACGACAATACATGTTATATATGTATACATGTGCAAAATTATATTGTTACATGTACATATCATTAAAACATTAAATGTTGATTATTAAAACAGGCGCGTTATTTAAGGTGAGCCATCTTTTGTCCAGCAACTTCAAGATATAAATTAAGAATATGCTTGAGATTCTTAATCTAGATTTATATCGTGAACAAATGGAAATTATAGATTTTCTAAATTTTATATATTTTGCCACCCAGTGGAATCTTTCTCAGATAAAAACTTAGTAATCTTGTAGTGTAAACATGCTGATAAATGCACGCTGATGTATTAAGAAAGCTTTGGGGAATTTCACACTCCTACATCAAACTTAATCCGAGTTATATTCCATTTATGGGAAAGTCACAACACCACTATTTCTTAAGCAATACGTTTTACACGTACATCAGTATAGTAGAAATAACCCTTGGAATATGTTTAAAGAATTCCCAAAACTTAAAAAGTACCAGGCGTTTCTGTATAAAAGCTAGTCTGCAAACTGGGTATTTTACGGGTTCCTTTGTCCCGGTGACACCGGTCTTAAACCATGGTGATAAAAGCACGCTCGCATATTAACAAAGCTTTGGAGAATTTCATACCACTACATCAAACTAAATCTGAATTATATTCCATTTTATGGGAAAGTCATAGCACATTTGTCGCCAGTCTCATATGTAATTATTTATCTTCCATACCTGGTAATAACACCGTTTAGATTCCAAAGAAGGACGACTGTACGATCTCATTTCAACCGCTGATTTATTTGCAATTGTGATACATTTGTGATCCACTTGTGACATCGTGAGATAACACTATTGTCTATTTTAGAAGTTCAAAACAGGGTTAGACGTCATTCTTGGGGTCTCTCATGTGTTCATTTGTTTTTATAGCTTCTTCAGAATTAGTTTAGGGCCTAGACATTTGTTGGTATAAAATACAAACTTGTTGATCTTAAATGATATTGATACAAGAAGACAGATGTGGATGCATCAAAGTTTCTTTGATTTGGTAACTCACTAAGCCGCATGGTTAAATGCGCACAGCTCGTACCCATAGAAGTACCGTTGACGAAAGCGACCTATCAGATAGATGACCCAAGTCAATATTCTGGACACTTCCATTCGTAATCCCATTGACTTGTGTAGACTTGACGTGTAGACTTGTGTAGACAAGTGTCCATTGTTGCACGTTATGTAAGAGTCATAATGTCATGAATGTAACTGTATACCAATTCACAGTCATTTACAGGATTCTGAATGATGAGACAGCTGAACTCGGTGTATGTCTGAGACTTCCAGAATTATCAATGACTAACATGATAATACAAGTCATACATTTGTCGAATGGCGGATCTATGTTGACAATGAATATTGAAATTTCCATCGGATATTTTCAAAGCAACCGCCGGATCTAATTCAATGTTTTCAGCAACAATTCTGAAAGACAAGCAAGAGTCTCTTTGTAATTCTCTCACTAAGCTTCTGAAATAAGATTTTTGAAAATATTGATCGCCTGCCAACCAAATTAATTTGATGCTGATTTTGACATCCCGATGCAAAAGACACTTACTGTTGCTGTAGTATGCAAAATTGTGCGTTTTCCTTCTACGTTTGGAAATGGGTAAAACTGCCTGACTATATGTTGGGAATTCACTGCCTTAAAGGCAGTGTTAGAAAAGTGGTTCAAAGTTGGTTTTGCGGGCTTCACATATTTTAAGGGGTATCACGCCGAGTACTTTTGGATCATTTTATTTTATGTTAAACTGTACTCGCTCAATGGAAAAAGGGTTTGAAATGTGTATGATTTTCTCAAATTATCAAATGCAATAGCAGATAACAAAACGATATTTTAACTGGGCAAGTTGAAACAATGGTGGAAAAAAAGATGTACATTATATATAAATTTAAAGACAATGGGCAGTCGGCAGGACTCTGTGTTTTACTTGAGCAGTAATTTGTTGCTTTCAAAATAATTATACACTTTTACCTTTTGTTTATCTGTTTCAAAGTCTATGCATTGTAAAATTGAATTACCGTTGATTGTTCTATAGTTTGGGAAACATGGTATTGCTCCATGGAGAGGAAACTGTTTACAATCTAATCAAGCGATAAGTATGACAATACAGACAAATAACTATGATAAGGGTCTGGTGCGTTTATGTAATAAATTTAAGCCGACCAAAGTTTCATTTAAAGTTTGATTTTTAGATAAAAACAAGTCTAAACATTTTACATTTTTTTGTGTCTACAATTATTTAGAAAGTTTGTTCAAACGAAATGTTCCACTTTGTTCAAATTTTGGTGACAAAGGATTTACATGAGGGACAGCAAATCGTTAACAGAAGCAATAATAAGAGAAGGAAGGATATATGAAATTCGTTTCAATCATATAGAGGAGTATGTATGACGTCAGCTCATTTTTATTTGTTTCTCTCTTACAAATGTACAAGAAACACAATTCGGTACGTAAGAAACGTTCTTGTGTCGTGTTACAATGTAAACTATATTTTATTGGTCTATTAACTACCTCAAGTTCAATATTGAATATTTGTTAACTTTAATTACACAATCATAACGTTTCAAGATAATATATCTTAATAGTGTGCTGCATAGAAAACAACACATCAATCCTTTTTTTAGAGTTAATAAAAAACAAATTACCATATATCCTATGGGAAGCAGAATTTGATGGAACTGATTCATTCTGATGCTTGGAGAAATGATAGTGAGAATAGTATGCATGTAATGATCTACAAGTTCCACTTGTGTATACCCAAGTCTTTCTGACTCTTATTTATTGCCTGTCTGCTTACTTCTATGTAAATGCATTACAGAACAACAACAAATTATTTTAATTGCGATCACACTCTCCATGAATTCTTATCGTGACACACTCATCTTGAAGAATTTTTTCACAGAACTCCCTATGACTTTACAGATAGCAGACATAACGGAAGCTGTTTCAACGTCAAATAAATGATCAAAGTCTTGAATAAAGACAGATTTGTAAAAGCAGTGTGGGTAGCCTAAGACGAAAACTAGAATATCGTAAATGTTACATTTAAAATTAACTGTCTGGCATTTCTATTTTTGAGCATACGCCCGTTACACTTTAGCAGTTCTCAGACAAGTTTTTTTATAAAGCTGCGTGTATTTGAGGTATGCTGTATCTTAACGAAATTTGTCAAGCGATGTTGATTTGCCATAAATTAAAACGGGACTTGGACGGGAAATTCCAATATGTAGTGAAAAAAGATAAAAAAAACACATGCTGTTCAGAATTCAATGTCTAGATTATCTTGTGTGTTTTAATGTCATGAAAGAAAATATGTTATCTTTCATAGTTTGGAGGGCATTTAGCTATTGCAATGAAACTCAGGCTAGCGATGCCGGATTACCATGGTTCTATTGTGTTGATATTATATGTAACAGTGCTACGAGTCATGTTGTAAATACTTTTACATGCATGTTGAGCCAATTGAAAGAAATTGGCAATAAACAAGAACATTCCAAGATGTAAGAACTAGATGAATTGCGTTACTTGCCATCTGATGATCAAAAATAAAGAAATCAGTGGTTGCCTGCTAATTGTAAATGTAACATTTCCGTAAATGACCTGTCATGCGGCATTTCTGTGTTATTAAATACAGAAAATTGTCAAGATAATTATAACATAGTCTATATGATTAATTTCATATTTGTGTTGCACGGCAACGTCCATCAGCTTGGTTGTCGTGATTGTCAGTTGATTTCTAGTCATCTTCTGTTGAATACTACCGGAATATGTACGGCTTAAGTCGAGAATCATTTGTACGTTTTCAGTAGATTCCGTATGCCTTAGGCGAAATATTATCCTGGCATTTCTTGCATCCATTACAAAATTCATACATTTTGTAACCGAATCACCGCCGATTAGTGTATGGACTGTAAAACTCCATATTGCTCCTGGGAGGAAACATTTGATACAACGAGATTTACAGCAATTACCGAGATAGGAGAAGCAGAGACAATCATGACCCATACATCTAGGACATAAAACATAACGGACGTATGTTTCAATTACAGCTTAAGCACCAAAAGGGGAAAAAGAAAATATTAAGCGATTGGACTATTTACTTTTTGCCTGCTGAGGTGAGTTTTCACACTTTTAGTCACATGATTATCACAAGGGACATAGAAAGATACACTGTTTATTTTGTTTGAAAAAATGTGTTAACAAGTACAAATTTTGACCCTGAATCTTTACGTAAAACTTTGATTTTCCCGTCACTTCACACACAATCTCTTGACAAAATCTGATTTCTAAAGCAATTCAGATACATTTGTACAAAATATTGTACATGTTTTTATGAACAGGAAAGTACATCCTTTTTTTGTGTGAAGACCTTTTAACGATCTTTGCCACATCGGTTTAACGAAACAGATTACATATTCGTCATTTGGCTCATTTTATTTCCCCTTAGGCAGACATAATGTGCATCCTTCTCATGCTAAGAAGAAAGTTAATTGCAATAAGTTTATTAAGTTCCGTTCGGTTTCCCTTTTTTGATTAAAATTTGGAAATAAATTCAATTTAAATTGAATTTGTGCCTTTAATACACTCTAAGCAAGTTTGTGATCTATTTCAACTCTAAATAAAATTTGAATGTAGTATTTGTTGACGAAGTGAATATATTAAACGTGTATGTCTTCGTATGTCGTTTAAATGCACTCTTCTAGCCTTATTAACAATTTTGCATTTAAATGCTTCATTTGTTAAGCACAATATATCCAATAAAGTGTTTGAACCTAAATAAGTGTTGTAGCCCTTATGCCCAGGAGCATCGTCTTTAAGAGAAGAGTTTGGAATGTCATATAATATTGATGTGTATTATTTTATGCTTCGGCTGCTATCATAGTCTGAACAAAAGTCACGGCTATCGAAACGCTCATGCCGACGAGGTGTAAACTACGTACATGTAACTGCACCTGGTTCAATGTGTCTAGGAAATAATATTACAGTCCAACCTCTCTAAAAAACACATCCGAAGAGTAAAAACCTCTCTACAAAGACAGATGTTTTATTTCCCAAAACAGTTATATCTGAACAAATTAACCTCCCCAGAGCAACAGCCTCTCCACACCAAACAAAAATTGATATTCCCTTTTGTGTTATTGTGGAGAGGTTATAATGTACCTTTATACGCCGAGTATAGGTTCCACCGCTTTAAGTTCTTATTTCTTTACTTCAAAAGGGTATAAATAATGTGATGTTTTTAAGATTGTCAACAGTAAGTACAAAATGTAAGAAGCTCCAAATGCACCAAGTATACATGTCATATCATATAAAACTGACAGTTTTCCATTAGCATACTAGACACAAACGAATACAGAGAAATAATGATTTCATTTAAATTTTACCGGTACAAATACGTTGGTTGTTAGAATATATTGTTGTCAGTTATCTTTAATCATTTCCCACTGAATAAGTCTATTCCGAACATTTTGCTGCTTTAAGCGAAAGCTTGTCACAATGCTTTTCAAATGCTTGTTCGAAATTTATACACTGTACTTTTAGATTTCCGCTTGTTTAGGCACAAAATCACCCCTGGTATTTGGGTGATCCAGTGCAAATTAAATACATTTTGAAATCAAATTACCGCCGTTTCATATACAGGCTAGAAATCCTCTATATTGCTCTTGGGAACGGAAACTTTATACAGTGACAAAAACGGGCAATTTCCGAGATGGAAGAACCATTAACAATAATAATTCGTACATATACGACATAAAACATGACAGACTAAGGTTTCAATTACATAGCAATGACAAATGATACGAATTGCGAAATTGAATTGAAATTATACATTAAGACAAACATATATATACATTTATAATTACGTTAAAGATTTGTTTTGACGAATTTACATTAAGATATCCAAGTTTATATAACTTGTTTAAATTGATTCATAACCAGTGTGTTTAGTTGCCATGTTGGTTGAAGATATGTGTTTCAAGGACAAAATAAACGTTACGAAGTAAGCCTCACATTTTGTCAAGTAATCTAGATTAACAGTTAAAATGACGTTACCATAATTTTGGAATTAAAATGTCAAAGATTACGGCATATACCAAACCATTTTTGAAATTATGCTCTAATTCGATTCTCTCAAACGAGCATTAATCATTTACCAATAAAAACAAAACATAAAGTACACTTAGGCCATAGGGATCGTATTTGAGCCGTCCCAGTAAACCGTTTATTTGTATAACTATACCTTAATACAATTCATTCTAACTAACAAAGTACCCCTTTTTTATTTACCGAACTGAAATCTTTCGACAGTATTTGTTCTTTTCGACAAGATTTGATTAGAAAATTGTCACTATAAGTCCTGTAATAAAAATGTGCCAGTCGGGTGCTGCGAGCGGGCTACCCAACCCTACTCCAACATGGGAGGGGGAGGTAGGAAGCTCCATGGCTCTTGATCAGCGGTTGCTTCAATCACCTACCTGACGTGCAGTAATCTAATTTTGTTACCACAAATCCAAATATATAACTAAATTCATGTTCTATGTGAATACTTAATGTTTTTGTTCTTTCTCAAAATCTAAATAGTAAAATATAACCGTAATGAAAGTGTAATACAATTGTGCTGAAAAACAATACATGTATGTAAAATATGATAAAAACAAATGCATATAATACCGGTGTAAAGCAAAGAATGCGGTAGCAAGATATACAATTTAAACACTTCGTATAGAAAAGTCAGTAGTATTTTTCACTTTGGCACTTCCGGTACTTCCGGCATTAACGTCAAAGTGATAATCTGAAAAAAGCAAAAACCATTTGTATGAAAATGACTGCATGATCGTATACCAATGTAAATGTCAAGTAAAGTAACGTTCGAAAATATAACAAGTTATATTTTCAAAAATTTGATAACTAGACGGCTTGACGATAAACCCTCGAATGGCTTGCTCAACACATGTAACGTACTAAAATCACGTGCAAAATTACCGCCAAAACTACCAACCACATCACGTAGAACACGGTGTATCTCCCGACAATAAATTCATATAGAATCTTTCAGCTCGGTTTTGAATTTCCGCATAATTTATAATGTGATTAGTATGTCGTTATTGTGGGTACATGTTTAGGATTTAATTTGGAAACCTCATGGTCAAGACGTGAGAAATGAAATAAGAAAAAAAACATGATTTGTAATGTATAACTCTCAAAATATATGGATAAATGCATCCGCCTAGGAACACGATGTCCAAGATTTGAATCCCTTCAGGGGTCCGTTCAGGTTTTGCCGATTGTAAGCCGCCAACTAGTTAGCGTACATGTATGCCAACCTGTCTGATGCCGGACATAACAAGATAATTAAAGAGTTACCTGTAAGAGGAAAGAGTGTGTTTTATAAGTCAGATAATTTGGTCCTACAAACACGAATAACATCTTCATAGGCAAACAATTTACCCTTTTAACTTTTCATTATCACCATATTAAATTTGATACAGTATACATCTCATTGCAACATTGCGTTTTCGTCTTACACTTTCTTTATCAGAAAACCTACAACCATTTATGTTATGAATCTTAGAGAATGTTAGACTGGAGGGTGCGAGAAGATCATGTTATATTAGTTGGAAATTTCAATAAATTCAATGTTATTTTGTATGCATTGCTTGGACAACACAATTGTCTGAAATTTTAATGTGAGAAATGACTGAAATCTTAGAAGTGATTACATTGAAAATATGAATTTCAAAACATTTGTTCCAAACAAAACAAAACGTTCAGTTTTTTCGCCTGAAACCTGCAGTACATCGAGTGTATTTCAAAACGTTACTTCTTAATGTACAATGGAATTAATAAATGTTTTAACACTTTTAGCATTAACATGGATCGAACACTTTTTATATTTACGCAGTCTGGTCTGACATACATTGTATTACGAGGCTATAACGTAACATTGTTTAAAAAAGTTCCTATTTTTATACTTTACAAAGATGACAAATGTACTTGTGAGGGGTTTTAAAACTTGTCAACTAGAAGTGATATATTACATATATACAACTTCACTAAGTCTTATGAAAATCATCTTTCCTGATTCAACTGACAGTCTACCATTAGCTGACTAGAAAGAAATGAACATTGAGAAATTATAATTTTACTGAAATGTGCGGTAAGTGCTATGAATAATTGTACATTTTCACAGATTGATTTTCCGAGCCTCTGATACAGCTATTGGTATTCACAAATGCATTTGCTTTCACTTTTGCTTGATGATAAAGTTATATCCTTTTTTTTTTAAACATAGTTCCACTTTAAGATAAATCTAAGAGCTGTATTAAGAGGGAAAAGAGTATTATAGTTCACTTGTATTATCTTATGAATCCAAGTGTTAGCTCAGAAAAAATCCTGTTATGGATCTTCTACAATTCCCACATGTGGCATCTTAAGTCAATCTGTCTAAAGCATATACTAATTGCCTTTAAGTTCTGTAAACAACTGCAGTATTATGATCTAACATTATTCAACAAGCAAACAACATATTGAGATGTTATGCGAAAATGTTATAAGGCTTAAAATTCGATGACCGTTATTTTATGAACTTTTGCTAGGGATTTCTTGAATGTCTGGTAAACAACGACTTCATATGTCTGACAGCTTTAAAAATATGACTAATATTGCGGGAATTTAGAAGAGACTTGCACAATGTACCACAGCCAAATTCCTGTATAACATAAATGATCTCATGATAAATGCACCCTGCAACTTCTTCCGTTATTTGTTGTGGAAGCACAGTCGTTGCATATAACCTGCAATTGTTACGAAAATTGTGTAAGATTTGGCATTTGTTGTAAGATCTGTTTATTGATTAAGAGATACATAGTATGTTATTATCAAAACAGATTGAACATTTTGAATTTCGTTATTATTTCAAATTGTCCATTTCATCAGCTATTACAGCTGTGCTGTTTCATTATTCTCATAAACAATGCATAATTCATAAATTATGCCTTAAGGTAGTAGACCCCTAATGGGCACCTATTCAAATTATTATGGGCTTAATATTTTCTTAATCTGTATCATTTCCTGGATTTAAAAACAAATTTTAAAAGAATTTTACCGTGAAAAAAAAAGTTATAGGAATTTGAATAACCCTAGCCCCATTTTGGAATTATCTATAAAATGACATCACACAAGAGATAAGAAAATACATGTATTTCATTTATTATTCAAAACTTTGGTACAGATTTGGTATCAGAGTAACAAGAACTATTATATTTTCTTTCAGAAATTACACACCATTTACTGTATAATCAACAAGTTTTATAAAACTTTTATGAAATAATCAGATAGTATTACAATTTTCATGTACTTTTTTGGCCATGTTCAATTTTGAACATCAAAGTTTTTAGGAAAAATCAACATTTTCTAGAAATGGGGCATGTCTTTTTGTATATTAAAAATTATCTATAACATTTTGGGAACAGCATGCCAAAAATTCACAATGTTTTACCGTCTCTATTTAAAATAATTTGATTTTGAAAATCTCCGACAATTTAAGACGTGTCAACAAGTAATAAAATCTTCAAATAAGCTAATACTAATTCGTCAAAAAATATTTAATTTCTTTTTAGTCTAAAAACAATATAAACATATGAAGAAAAGTGCAAAATAATGAAAACAAAGAAGAAAAAGAAAAAAAAAAAAAATTTGGTTCCGGCTGGATTCGAACCTACGCCCCCAAAAACCTCAAAAGATCTTCAGTCAAATGCTTAACAACCTAGGCTAGCTCATTAAAATTGAAGAGTTTCAAATGGAGGTTTTTATTAGGGGTGCATTACCTTAAATCAAGAATTTATCAATGCGTTTTAAATTGCTTTAATTTCGAAATTTGAACCTCGTTTCCGGCAAAATATCACCTCGGGCATTTTGTTTATCCATGACAAATTTCAAACATATTCAATTTGTCGGTTAGTCCTATTGACTGGAAAACTCCATATTGCTCTTGGGAGCGGAGTCTTTAAAGGCAATTTCCGAAATCGGAGAAACAGTGACAAAAACAAACTGATACATATACCCATTAACGACTAACAGTATTGAAAATGACCGCCTATTGCCGGGTCCGAACCCCCTTTATCTCATCTGTACATCTAGGGTCATACAGTAATCGTAGACATAGTTTGGATGTTATCGTGCATGTTCTAAACTTTCAAAATGTTCTTTAATATACAAGATATAGATGTTTGCCATTTTAAAAGTATGATGATTATGCCTAAGTTATCAACTCCTTATGTTACCGATTTTGCATCAATCACAAATGTTACAGATATCTATCGACGCAGAAGGTACAATGTATAGTGTGCATGACAGTAGCAGATGCTGCCGACAGATTTCTATCAAAAACACTGCTGACTTCAAAACAATTACGACATAGACACTTGTGGTGGACACATTTTGCGTCTAGTTACCCGTTTACAGCCTTCGCATCGACACCACAAGGAGTACGGGAACCTAAACAATGGAACCCTCCGATCCCGAAGGCAACGCGCTACCACTGCACCAAGGCGGCTCCACAAACTTATATTTATGTAACTGTATGATATTAGGCATAAAGAAAAATACTAAACTATTTTTATAATAAGTGACATTTCTCTCCTTGATTTACATAGAAAATAATTCAATATCACCACAGGAACTGTATATTACGTTTAAGGAAAGGATTTATGATACATTTACAAGAAGATTTATAAAGTAGCGACGTATCGCATATTTCAGCTTAATTATTTAAGGACTTCATGGATTTACTGCTTTTTAAAATGCTAATACATTTACCTTCAAACCTGCAATGCTTATAAAATCATGTTTAAAGCTAGTATGAAAAAAGACGTGTGCATTAGATGCTTTCTGAACAGAAAAGTATATTCCGTGAAGAAAATTTTGCAATACTTGTCGGTTCACAAAAGTCAACTTCCTCAGTGTATTTCTCCTCTGACACACATCATGCACACCCTTCCCATACTAACAAGAAACTTAATCGTATTAATTGTGTTACGTTCAGTTTTGTGTCGGTTTTTCGATTAAAATTTGAAACTAAATCCAATTTAAATGTAAATTTAGTTTTATTACACACATAGCTATGAAATTGTGTTTCCAAGCTAAAGAAAATGTGTTACGAAATAAACATAAACGTTCTTGTATTATCCTGCAAATGCATTTGGCTTCAAATTAGGCCGGTTAGTTTTGCCGTCTTGTAGCTTTCAACCATTTTACCCAAGCTTTGCCTTTTGTGTTGTTACAGTTAAACATATCAAACAAACAATCTAATATTATGGATGCAATTGTTAAGTTATTTTTGAAATTTTGAATACAGTCGAAATATATATAATATAAAAAAACTACTGACAAAATCGTGTATGCTGGCAGTATAGGCTACATGATGTCGTTGCTGCATTGTAATAAATAGATTAACAACATTGTTTTCTTTCACAGCATATCATATTCTAGCTTCGAGCATTATTAATTTATTCAAATGAGTTCATCAAATGTCTCTTGCATCTCTCTGATAATTTGACTCAAGGGACGTTCTCTTCATTAAATGTTTTAATTAAAAAGGTAAAAATGTGGAATACCGACGCGTAATGATGGTGAATGCACACAATGGAGATATTATAAAAAAAATAATGAATTTCAGTGTTAAACACTAACTTAATCATAAAATGATTCATATCAATTTAGGTCTTGTTATAGTGCTACGAATCGTACGTCCTTTAGAAACAGTCACCGAAGGCAATGCTCTCTCTTCCTGGCAACATCATATCAATCGTTCAATCCATCCTTTGACCAATAAATTACTTGTAACACCTGACTTGCCCTTTTCAGACTAGAGGCAAAGCTAACCAATTACATTTATTGTTTTTTTTTAAAAAAAAAAAAAAAAAAAAAAAAAAAAATTAATTAAAAAAAAAAAAAAAAAAAAAAAAAAAAAAAAAAAAAAAAAAAAAAAAAAAAAAAAAAAAAAAAAAAAAAAAAAAAAAAAAAAAAAAAAAAAAAAAAAAAAAAAAAAAAAAAAAAAAAAAAAAAAAAAAAGAAAGGGACAATTACATTTAGTTGTTTACAGGTTAATGATAATAACTTTTACAATGTTTCTCCGGGTTGTTTTTCAAAACAAAGTTTACAAAATCCATTGAAGTTAACTTTATGGTTGTCAGAAATTTTTCTCGAAACACAGTCATGTTATCAATGTTTTCCTATTTAGAAAGGTTTAAACCGGTAAAGAACTTTTTTTATTAATTTGGTTTCTTGTTAATTTGACTTGTCAGGGGACAGACGATTGGAATGAAATATAAAAATATTGATTGTTGAGGCATTGAGTGTAATGTTCACCAAACAAATCTGATATTGATCGAAGTCATAAAGCCAGGTTTAAACAACCTTTACGTGAGAAAAGTGCTAGGTTTGGATCTTATTTACGCAGTGACGGACAACTATCGTTCTTTAAGAGATATAGCCCTATAAAGTGACCATTATACTTTTTTGGCATTTATTTGTACATTTAGCGCTGATTTTACCCTTGGAAAAGTGAATGTACTGTCTGGGGCAATACAATGACAGAGCCCAAAATCAGATCTAAATAAAATATATAAAATACAAAAAAGGGCTGCCAGAATTATACTAAATAAACCATTAAAAACTAGTTCCTCAGATATGTTTAATAAACTTAAATGGTTAAAATTCGAAAACAGATGTGCTTACCATACAGGTTTACTTATATTTAAATGCCAACACCAGCTAGTACCAGAATATCTGACTGGGTTATTAACATTTTTGAAAAATACACGTTATAGACTCCGTTCATCGGAAAAAAATGACTTAAGACATCACAAACCTGGAACAAATTATATGAAAAATTTATCCAGTTACACCAGTATTGATCTTTGGAATAAAATACTTCTTGAAATCAGATATATCTCTTCAATATCATCTTTCAAATACAAATACAAGAACTTCCTTTTACAAAAACAGCAGCAATTATCTACCATTTCAAGAATATAAATTCCACATGTGCTACGTTTAGATAAATTATGTGTTCTGTATAATTGATAATTATAATTTCACTTATTGTAGTAATGACGAGTGTTTGTCGGGATCGAATGTATATTTGCATAAATGTATATTGTTGTTTCATTTACCTTTTTTTCTTTGTTGTTGTCAAAGTTAAAACGAAAAGAAATGTAATATGTGTACCTGTTTTAATATAGTTTGCAGTGTAAATAAATGCAGTTTTGTCGAACCATTTTGTTAGGTCTATTTTCTACTGAGATCTGGAGAGACAACTTTATATCAAGCTGTTTATTGCATGTTGTTAAAACATCCATTGCTTTTCAAGCATTTTAAATGACACTGATATAGAACGGCTATTTTACAAAATGATGCATTTTTAGTTTAGATATGAAATTTATTATCTACAATGTATTGGGAAATCCGAAAATAATTCCTCTTACACATATGGAACTTTCATTTTTTCCCGATGATCGATTAGACGCGGCTTTTACACATTAAACAAAGAAAGGAGATGTCGGTTTAATCCTATTAAATCAAAAACCGTTTAATTAATCGGTTTTTGCTTCGGTCAGACGAATTAATATTATTTTTCCTCTAAATAATGATGTAAATTTCAAAATGATTAATTTGGTATTTCACTTACCTTTTTTAATTGAAAAAGTAGCACCGCATTTTCCATATGAAATGTTAAGGATTACAAGACTTTTAGTCAGTTTTTTGGGTCATTTGTCTAAATACTTTGACTCATACATAGAACATCATTACAAGATTGTTTTTGCTTCGTGATATCGGCAAGGGAATTATATCACTATAAATTGGTGTAAAAATAAATAAAATATTTGAAGGATTTCGCTTACCTTTTTTATATTTTTTTAAGTACAGTCAGTTAAAAGTGTAATCGTAATACGATCGGGCGCGTCCGTAATTTTCACGGAAGTTGTCGATTTCTATCGTATTCAAATCGTGGTGATTTTGTACGTATTGTTGCTTTAAAACGTTAGGATGGCAACGTAATGAAGAGGAAAAAGGATGAATAATGTTGTACCAATCTTTGAACGAGTCTCGGTATCCTTTATTCATGTGTAAATTAAATGAGTAAATAAAACCTGCTTTGGTAAAGTTATATCTGTATTGTAGCAAAGTGACTAAATTTCACCTTGCTTCAACTAACTTAAACGTCAAATGTAACACCTTTGAAAAAAGATTTTGTGTATACATTGTAATTCTTTACACTTTTCACGGGTCTGTTGTAATGTCACACAACACACATATACACAAGTACGTATGTCACTTTCAAATTGTGACGCTTATTTTATATGAAAGAATTTGTTTGTCAGAATCCGTTCGTCCGGGTAGATCTCACTTGTCATAAATTAGGTGATGTTGTTTTGTTTTTTTGCTTTGCTATTTGTGCGTATTTAGACAATCGTTTACTTCTACTTTGGCCCCCCTATAAATATATTGTAACTTAAAGGTGGTTGACAAATGAAAAAGTTAAGACCGGTCAGAAATCGAAATCAGGTACATGTAATGTCGAAAATTAATGTTTGTGAATTATGTACTTCTAGTATTTTGATCAAATATCAGAACTTGAAAAAGAAAATGCAAATACGATGTAATTACAGTAAACTTACATATCTTAAAGAAACTTACAACCTGTCATAAGAATTAGCACTTGCGTTTTACAATATACCCCGGGGCAATAAAACACTAGAACGGATATGGATTATTAGGGTGCAGTAAAAGTCTTTGTTAGTCTTGGTAATTTATTAACCTAGATGTGTGGATTATATATATATCATAATCTTTTTTTATTATACTGCCATCTCAGAAACAATGGAATGTACTTCTGTTTGCTTTAAAGAACAATTAACTACTGTGGAAAGGGACAACGAAAAAAGACCACAAATAATTATTCCTTTTATTAACAAAAGTTACCTTTAAATTACTCACACTTTGAAATAATTTTTTCGAAGAAACGTTCATGATTTCATGTGAATAATTTCAAAATAATCCTCGACACTTAAGTGTGTCGTTCAAGCTTTTGCTGTAGCACATTTATTTCTATCTTGTAGATTTTACGCACGTGTAACGTTGGCGTCAAGCACACGGGAAACAGTACCGTAATTAATTAAACGATAGTAACATCTACCTTGTAAGTTATGTAAATAACAAATTTTCAAAGATGGCGCACACGTTCATGCATTGTGTCTATTGTGATGTTTGTTTTTTCACGGCTAGCAGAATATGAAATAGATGACATCGATTTTGTATATGCCTAATGAAAACTTCGTTATTTCATTGTTTCACAATTCAATGTTAGAATCAAGCTACCAATCGCTTTCATATACTAAACATTGCGCGGACCATCTTTTTTAAAGGTAGTTTTTGTTAGCTTTTAAGTTTAGAGAACTTATTGCTTTAAAGATATACAACCACTTAAGGCTTTTAAGCACGTCCGAAGAAAAAAGAAAACTGTGAAAGAGTGACTGTCATTGCGGTACAAGTTGGTGATGCCGTGTATGATTTATGTTGTGAAGCTTCACTTAATTACATTAAATACGGATGCTTTAATATAATATATGATTTAATTTAATAAAATTAATTCAACAATATAAAGCTTAATAGCTTAAATTACTCCTGTAGTTTGTCGGCATGATCCTGTCAACAATTAGTACACGTATAGCTCTGTGCATTGCATAGATTTAACAAAAGTTAATCAAATTGGAGGGTATATTCATGAAAAAAAAAACATTTCCCCCTCATACTGATAAATTTGTAATAGCTCTATAATTCATATCAATGTTGCTTCATTTCACTGTAATCTCTATTTTACAACAGTTGCTTTTTAAACATATAATGTAGTAGCACAAAAAAATAGCTGGGATGAATGCAATAAGATTAAAGATTTCTATTTTAGCGTAATACACAGTACATCTTAATATCCCCGGGCTAATATTACGCAAGCAAATATCGATTTTTATTGATTGAGTTGCCGAAACAATCAGCGGTTTTCCGGTCTGTTTCGGAAAATTTACGACCGCAAGCGAACTGTCCGGCCGCTACTACCTGTTTATCGATTTTCTGACCAGCCTTATCATTGCTAGCGAGTAGAGAACAAAATGTCCCATATGATACAACAAAGGTACAAATTGAACCATTGAAAATGTTTAATTGACGATCCATCATGTAATATATTTAACTGGTATTTAAGTATGCATGCTATTAAAAAAAGTAATATAGGATCAAGATGCATTATATAAAATCTGGGCTGGCTATTGAAGCAATGATTCATGTATATTTTTCGAAAAACTGACCTCACAAAATCAATCGATGCGACAACATTTAATGTGTAGTTTTTGAAGAAAATTTTGTAAATGTTAGTTTCCGGGCTTTTTTCGACGTAGTCGTATACTTTTGATTTGAACTTCCGTTGGTATGGACGCGTTGCTAACCAACTTCGTTATAATGTGACCAATCAGAATCTGCAAATTATTGGCTAGCGTTTTGGTACCGAAATAAGCAGTGTACTGCCCGGGAGCCTTCTGAAACACAAAATGTGTATATTTTTTTATATTATAGTTATTTATAATAAATCATGTTGCAAAAAAGAAAAAACAGAACACGTTATGTCAAGGTTTCTGGACAGTACGAAGATCAACTTTTGTATTCAACGAGGTGTTGTCCGGGGCCGGACATCTAGCGTCATTGATTATTGGCTAGCGTTTCGGTACCGGAATAAGCAGTGTACTGCCCGGGAGCCTTCTGAAACACAAAATGTGTTTATTACGTCACCTACGTCGACCGTCTTGTTTTTTAAAGATATTACTTGTTTCTAGTAAGTTTATTGTGAATTGCCTTTTTTCCAGACAGTTATTATAATCTACTTGAAAGATGTGACAGTACATTTTCCTGACGATTTTGTCTTTCCATCTGCACCATGTACATATACTAGTTACAATGTAATTAGCGTATTTTGTATCAAACTAGCAGGATTTGAACTGCAATGAAGCCAAATTGGAACACACAGAAAGTGCAAAAATAAGTGTACTGAAACAAATTATAGCAACACTTCTTTTGCTACATGTTTCTGGATAAAATTACGTTTACAAATGAAGATGTTTTGCCTTATGAGATACTGTACGAGTTTGAATCATTTAAGAATTTAAGCTAGAGCCTTGATTGTTTTCTTGCAAAATGTCACTCCAGGCTTTTGTTCATCCATTACAAATTCCAAATATTGTGTTACAAAATTACCCGCGATTAGTTTATTGACTGGTAAAACTCTATATCGCTCTGGGGAGAGGAAACTTTATACCATGACAAAAACAGGCGATTACCGATATGGGAGAAGCAAAGACAATAAACAAGCCGGTCAGTCATGACAGAAAGCAAAGCGGACTAAGTTATGTATTTAAAGCATAAAAAATTAAAATAAAAATGAAACAAAAGTAAATCTATTTTATAAAGTGAAAAATTCTTTAAAATAAACGCAAATTATCTCGGATTCATACCGGGAATTAGTGTTTTGAAGATAAGCATAGGATATTAGTGTCGTTTCAACAGTTGTATTTATATATGTAAGTACATTTGTCATTTAATATGCCATTAGTTCAATTTATCTATATGATATGTATATTTACAAAAGAAAGGTAAAGCATTCATATGTTAAAAATGTAACATTGGGAATAAATAGTACTTGAGAAGTAAAACATGCGTACGTTTCAATACCAAAAAAAAAAAAAAAAATAATGGAAAGACTTCATGCATGAAACGCTCTAGTCTGTTGCTGTAGGTAATCGGTTTTAGAAAACATATTACTTTACGAAGCTGTTTTTACAACATTGATTTTACTGTTAGAAACCCATTTCTTTTCGCTCAAAAACATTGGCGGACGTGTGCTATACTATTGTAGATTTTCTTTAGGAAATGTTAGTGTTCAAAAGCGCTTCATATTTAAAATCTTCGTGTGAGAGTGGCAAACGAATCATAAACATAACAAGTTAGAATAATTCTGTCATGCCCGTGGATTCTAAAGTTTTAATCCATGTGCCCGAATGCTATTATGCGACTGAGGACCAATTATACATGTACGTCTCGTCCAGGCACCGTCGTGAATTAACGTCTATAATACAATTATTATCTGACTTTTTGTATTCTAATCTGATATGACTGTCAATACAATGTGCTCGAGTTACATGTAATGATACTAGAAAAAAACTAGTAATACACACATAATATTCATACAGTGATAACGCCTTAAAGTTGGTGTTTTTTCCTCACTACATATCCATCCCGAAAATATTTTATCATCACGCGTCGCCTTTTCCCTAGTGTTAATGATATATTTACTTTCTATAAGCTCATGTGTATCTTGAAACATTTACAAATATCTAGTTTGTATAACTTTGTTTTTGATAGCGATTTACATGATTTCTCCCTGGCGTCCATTTTAATAATTGATGACGTCATTTGCTGCCATTGACGCTGCGTGCCTCTTTTCTAAGGGCAGAATATCTTCCTCAAGCGCAAGCGTATACTCATTCCATTTTCCGAGCAGTGCTTATTTACATGAAACAAGTTATTCCAATCTCTTGAAATATGCATATAAAAATGACTAAATCTTCTAAAATTTCAATTGAAAATGTCAATTCTTTGTAGTGCTTGGGCAAATTTAGCAAACTTGTAAGTGACTGCCGTTAATTTGCAAACATGCATACATGTAATAACATTGTTTTTCTTTTATTGACATACTTTTTAAATGTTTCTCGATACTTTCAACTAGTAATGGCTGCTTTTAACGTTCATGCCCTCGGCTACTTCTAAAAAAACAACAACGGGTTATTAAAAAAATGCGATCATTTTATAACTTTTAAATAAAAAAACAAAATGTATGTGTGTTAACAACATCATCGGTTAACTTTTCAAAACTATTGAATTATCTTTAAAAAGCGTGGCGATATTGTATTTTTCTTTTACTCGGAAGATGTTGCAATTTTTACATGAACGGCCTCTGACATACTAAATACCAAGTATGCATTATTCATATCAAGAAATGTTAAAACATTCATTCGGGACATTGTTAAAGTCATCCTTAAAACCTCGAAAGAGAAAAGAAATTGTATAAAATAATTAGATCTTCAATCCTGTCCCAGCTGTTTCAAGACATGTAAAGTTCATTCTGATTTCTGTTGGGAAAACGTTTTACTAATTCTTGACACATTTGTATTACAAAACTAATTACGTATACACCAGCATGTTCATTTTAATTTTCCCTTGGCAGACGTTCTGCACCCCCGTCTCATACCCACTACAAAATTAATTCAATTTGCTTTGTTTTTATTTCTATTTTTTACTTCAGTTTCAACCATAACCTAGTCAAATCACATTTTAATTATATTATGTACCAAGATATTTTCACTTTTTATTGCTTTCAGAAAACACTGTAAAACGTAAATGTTCCATTTGAAACGTCGCGGGGTACCCCCCGTGCGGAAAACCAGACAGCATACCTGATCAAAGACCATGGTCTAGTCCAATGTAATACAATTAGACCATTGTTGCAACATTATATGTGTAATTTGAACACTGTCAATTAGGCTGGTCATGGTAATAAACTAAATAACCATATATACTGTTTCATAGGTTGTTAATGACAATGATTCAGTTCCAGAACATTCCCAAAAAAAACAATAAAGTTTCAACACATTGGTTTGGCCTTGATTTGGAATGTCCATTGACAACGGGTCAAACCATGTTCCGACATGGTCAAACTGAATCATAGCTGAATAAACATGAGCAAATGACCTTACTATGACTATCATCTGACCATGCTAAACGTGGTTTGACCAGGTAGTCTAATGGACATTGAATCAAGGTAAAAGGCTGCCCATGATTTCATTATGATTTGTCTATGATCGGTGGGGGGGTCTGGAATCATTCTGGATGTGACGAATGATATCACAAAGAATAGACAAGATGGTCAACAAATGTTAAGGAGCCTTTGTTCGTTTTAAAGTGGAGATGTTTGACATACCTGATCAACAAGTCAGTTAATTAACTGTCTAAATCACTGAAATAAAAAAATAAAACCCGTTTAAACAGATTTTTTTCTTGAATTGAATTGGCAATGTTTCATTTGCCACAGATGGTTAAACCATGTTTCATTTCTGATCATTATGTATGATAATAAAACACAAGTGGATCTGGTCACTGACTAAAACTAGAGTATATTTACCATAAGTTTCTTGTGACCATATTGTCAAACTCTAGGTTAATACACATCCACCTATTGCTAGACAATAGACCAATTGAAACATCCTAGCACGTTTTAATTAAAGTCGCGAAAATTAGTGACAAATAAACCAGACACAATTTCTTTGTTGTTTTAAGATGTTTAGATGTTTATTAAATGTCATCACTGAAATTAAACAATAAAGCCAAAACAGCTTACAGTTATAAAGAAATTGTGTGTATAAAGAAATTGCCTTTTTAATTGCTCATAGCTAATTAAGGTCAAGATTTCGTACTCATGTTTGTTAATTGTGAATTTATTTTCCACTTCATTTAGTATATTAGTTTATCACAAAGCAGTTTTTATTATCTAGCATGCGTAAATACAATTTTAAAGTTTCAAATCGTCTTTAACGTCATTAGCCGTATATTAAAACTTTTGAAAATATGATCAATTACTAACTCTATTAGAATGGCAAACACTTTGGATATGTTATTGAAAATGATTGAGGTGCAGAGTTGATAAAGAGTACTCATACATTACTTATACAGAAACGTTAAAAAGTGGTCTCTGTGATATTTATGGGCGTTCTTACAAAGATAGTGTATGGTTTTGATTCGTAAGAAAAATATACTGTATATGTGACAGTATGTTGACAATCTTGCAGATCCAAATATATTTGAAAACAGCACTAAGAAGGAAATATGATAAAGAGAAAATAGTTGCATTTCCTTGAAAGACTCTATAGCACGCCAGGCGTTAAAATAAATTCAAGTGGGCAATAAAGTTTCCTCATCTCCCTCTTGCAGTTTCTGTACATGTAATATGTGACGCCTAGCTCACACCTTTAGTATTTTTTATATCAAACATATGCAACAAACAGATAGTTCCTGCTCCGAAAAATCAACGTTTCTGATTAGTTTCTCAATAATAATGTATTTCTGAAATAGTAGATGTTCAGTTAACAGAAATGCTTTGAGAGATACACTGTATTGCCCAAGAGAAGGAATATAATTCAATGTCTTGGCACAGGTCTACAAAAGTAATTACACAGTGTTTCACATTTTCTTGGGGTCGTTTCCCCCACGGGCAGTGTCTCGTATTGTTAGTGTCAACAGATTTCCTATAATGACAATATTTTCTAGATAGAGACTTTAAAGCAACATTTTATAGAAAAGGGAAATATATACATAAGAGATTAAAGAGTAACTTGACGTTTCTAGAAAATAAATTAAAGCTAATAAAATACAATAACGTAAACAGTCTCAACATATACAAATTTCAGAATCAAACGTACCTTTTGCAATTAACCAATTTTGATAGCGGCACCTGGTTAAAAATAATGAAAACTTTTAAGTTTTACTTATCTTTTGCCTATTAAATGATAAAATATATACAATTGCATAAAAAATATAAGTAATTATTGTTTTGACTCTCGAAAATGTTATCATATGTTGTTTCCAAAATTGTTTAAATCAATCTTGATGTTGAATTCAACATGAACATTTCCGTTTGTAGCTCTATATCTGGCATTAAATTTTGTCAAGAAATATAACTTTGCACGAGAAAATCGTTTCAGTCCGGAGTAACCATCACAACCTATGATAAAAATTGACTTATAAAAGAAAAAAAATCTTTTAGCTTACGTTAATACGTTATTCTTGATATAAGATATTATTCATCGTCCATTGTCTATTTAAGTTTATTTGATTCGTAATCTCCCTGTAGAAAAAGACATTGCATGCAAAGAAGGGTCATTTGTCCGTGCAATATGAAGGCAAAGAGAGAGGGAAGTAGGAGGCGGGGATAACACTAATTACTTTTCAGATGTTAGCTTTCCTTAATAAAGTATAATAGTTTGAACAGTTTTCCTCAATAAAGAAGAAATTAAAGAAGAATGTCTTTAAAATAAAAGGTGATGAATTGCAACTTCACACTTATTTGATCAGGCTAGCCATAATTTTCATTCCAAATCGACTGCAGACTTTAGTGAGTTATCTCCCATTAATGTTCTCTGATACTATCGGTCCTTTCATTTGGAATACTCCACTTTCATCGCTATTTTTGTTTGTTTTATATTATAGAAATCGAGTTAAAATAGTTGCACCATGATAATCAAACTGAAAAAATACACCTCCCTGCGTACATTTTTATTCGATAAACACCGATGTATTTAATTTTGTCTGTCCGGACAATCAAATTAACAATGAAGTTAGACTTTCCCATGTTAGAATTTGATCTCTCTTTTGAAAATTAACGACAGAGTCTAAGTGGTTCCATTTGATAAACCATCTTGCTATTAGTCTACCTTTTGATTTAATCTGGCAAGGGAGATAATTTATAGATAACGATCAAATGTCTCCATTAAAGGCAATTCCATCCTGCGCGGTTATCAGATTGCGATACAACGCCCTTAACAAATTGAATCAGCCAAGTCCTCGGTAACTCACAGTCATTGTACAAGTATAAGTTGCAAGTCAAAACTCACAGTTGCAAGTCAAAACCACAAATCATAACCAAAACGGCCCTCCAGGTCCCTTAAATACCACAAGTCAAGCACGCATGCCAAAATCATAACTCAAAACGGCCCTCCAGGTTCCTCATACATATGGGTTATGTGCTTACTTAAGCTACCACTCAACAGCTGTAGGAATCAACGTTTGTTAGTAGTTTCTCTATACAAATTATTTCCGAGGTAGTAGATTTTCAGTTAACAGAAATGCTTTAAGACATATTTGATTCTACTTAATATCTTCGCATAGGTCTTCAGAAGTAATTATAGTTTTTGACATTTTTGGGGTTGTTTTCTCTGCGGATAGTGTCGTGTATGGCTGCTGTCAGCAGAGTTCCTATTACGTGGATATTTTCCAGATTGAAGCTTTAAAGCATTTTTGTACACATACATGTAATGTTTTATGCATATACAATGTAAATGTAACTTTGCTACAATATTAGTGATTTAATTAATGGAAGCTACACATATGACCAAGGACCGCCCTGCATAGTTGAACCGATATGTGAAATATATATTTATAGTTAGACATTTTTCTTCTTTTTCGAAGAATGAGTGTATGCCGAATACCAGTTTGATCTTGTTTCAGTTTTGCTTCATACAATGCTGCACCATCTGGGTCAAATAGAAGAATAGATATATTTAAGCTTAGGTAACATAACATTCATAGAAGAAACGAAAGCTGAAACTAAATCCGATAATCATTGTTTTTATTGTTAAAACATGTAGTTCGCCAACATCTTATCTATTTAAACTGCAATAGTGTTTTTGATTTTTCTAAGAACGAATACGTGTATGCTTGTATCCGTTAATCTCACGTCGCACATATTTGGTCGAACGTATAAATAACTCTTATTTACCTAAATGTGCTGTTGTAGTCTTATCTACAGAGCGCTTAATTTGCAAGTCTTAGAATATAAAGGATATAAAGGATTTCTATTAAGACATATAATATGAAACGTGCTTTATGTGCGATGATTCCACTTTTAAGACTTTCTTGCACTCTGATCATGGTCTTCCTTATTCTCCATTCTGTCTTTTACAACAGCGAGTAAGAATATTGTGTCGTCCGAAATTAAAATAGACACTGCTATAACACGTATTCTAAATGTTTAGAGTTATGGCTATACTTTTAGTGTTGGAAGATTGTAAATGAAATATTTTAGAGAATACTTGCGGTTTTGATGCTTCATTTAAAAGATTTTTTGCTGTCCAAACTGTCAAAAGAATAAAATCTAAATGCTATTTAAAACTAATCGTTTTGCTGACGCAATTACTGCGTGTATATTCGGAACGCTACTGCCTACAATTCACCATGGTGGCAATAAAATGCATCTGTAAGACAATTTGTGAAAACTCTTTTGAAACGGATGTTCGTTTTGCACTGTCTGTCTGGATTTTTGATATGCACTTTTTCGTTGTCACGCATACTTACGACATGAAATTATGAAATATGATGACATTTTACTTCCACATGCCTATCCAATAAAACTATGATTACGGCTGCGTAGATAATGATTGAAAGTAAGATTGAGTGCGCAGTATCTTCTCAGATCAGAATTCATTTGGTCATTTCATGGAATGACTAAGACCAGTACTACAAATGTACATGTACCAACCTACTAAAAAAAAAACATTGAGGCATTTGCTAACAACATTGAACAAAACCTGACATGCATTCTATTCACTTCAAAACCACACAATATGATAGCACAGGCTACTTTTTAAATTGTTCCTACTACAATGATAGCTTTAAACGGTATGAGATACACTCTTTCACTCAAAATATCAACAAAAAAAAGAAACACCGGCACATATGAAATCATCACATTTACTTAATTACAATGTATTTATTTAACAATTTATGCAAAGGTTAGAGTTAGACTAACATTGAAAAAGGGTATTTTCTGCAAAAAGATCGCTGACAAATCCGTCATTACGGATAAAATAAACTTAAAAATCGGAATAAACATTACCACAGTACCAACTTGTGTAAGGGTATTCCAGTTGGTCCGTAGAAAATGTTTGCTATCCAGGACATTAATAATATCTCTAATGATTTTTTCGTTACGTTCTGTTTACATTTATATGCAAAGTTATTGGGTCATACTCGTGCTACTCGAGCAAATCCGACATTCTGGATCATATTACTATATTAATAACCGTGATTTATTAGAAGGTGATGTCTCTTTAATCCATTACAGTATCTAAGGTCATATTAAGCCTTTGAAGAGGCTGTTCTTGATTGTCAATGTAGCAAAATTATGTATACCATATATTAAAATCTTATAGCTTGGATAAAAGCAGAGACAATTTTATTCCAAATGTTTTTTGTACAAAATTCATGCTAGAAGAATTGAATTCCTGATGCTAAAATCATTTAACAATTAATGCATGAATTGAAATTAAAATTATTGACCATTTGTACTGCGTAGTCTAGTTTAAAATAACTGTGAGAACAGATCTTCAGAAAATCTAATTGCTTTTCCTTTTCCATGAAAAGTCCTCCCTTTATCCACATAATTATCTCATTCATGTTACATTTGTATCACTGTATTAATAACACACAATCAAAGAGAAATAACTAGATTAGTTTTACACTACTGCTCAGTAAAGTGAACGATGGAACAGTACAAACGGAATACAGTGCTGTAATATTCAACAGTTTCGGATCTTATCGCCTTAGGCAAAATTGTATATACATGTAGTACAATGGCAGATAGTGAATAGATATCTGATTATTTTCTCACTATGGACAACAATATTGCATTACCACTGCTACTGCCCTCCGCAGTCAAATAAGTGCTGAGAAAGTATGTTTAGAATAATGAGACATTTTCAGCGTCTGAAAAACAATTGCTTCTCTATTGACATAATGGGAAATATCCATTTGCGAAGTGTCCAATTTTATAAACAACAGTCTCCGTTTTTGATCTTTTGTAATTGTTTGCGATTATATTGCCAGAAGTAAATCTTCTGCATAATGCCGAAATATGTTACTTTTTGTGAAATGTAAAACAACTTGAAATAGTTGCTTTTGAAAGGTTTTGAACTGTTAGGCACGCAAGTTTTCACATGCAAACACAGTCCGAAGCAAGAAAGAACATTCAAAGCAACATTTAAGTGTTGATGATCATTTAGACAAATTATAATCTGCCTTTTAATGAATGAAAGTCTTGTCACAAAGGATAAACTGTTTTAATGGTAACTGTTAAAACGAGTCAACACTTAATGGGACACTCCCTACATCTAGCAAACAATATTCTTCTAGCAGAAATTTTGTTTTCAGTGAATGTAAAATGATAAAATGATAAATAAATAGTATTACTATTTTAAAAAACAACTTACATGTATATAGAAAAATGCTTCATTTTCCCACAAATGATCAGCATAGAGGCCTTTTATAGTAAATCGCTATCCGCTTATTATTTGTACACAACAACTATAAATAGAGTATTGAATGGTTAACAGTACTGCAGCATATTCTTATTTATTCTTGTTTAACGCTGATTGTATCGATAATGAGTGCAATATATATTCTAAACTTTCAGGTGGAGTTATTAAACTTACAAATACTCTATTAATTATGATTTTAAGTAATTTAGTTTCACATCCTTCTTTAAAATACATGAATGGCTTGAGTGACGTGGCTTACAGGAATTATTTTCAATAAAACAAAAAGAACAGATCTAGATTAGAGGGTGTGTGAATAAGTCTTCCGTTATATTACTGACATAATGTTGTATTATGGCTACTGCATATATATGTTGGAAAACAATTTTACAGTACTGCATCTTGGTCAGATCGTTTGCACTGCGTACGTGATCTATCTACAAAAGAGAAAATGTTCTATCTACAATAAACCACAGTAACTGTTACAATACATTTGTAGCACAAAAGAGCAAATATTCCATAATGCAAAATAGACTACACCTCCTCGCAATAACGTAATCATTCTCGCAAACAGTACTCCAACCATTACATATTTTAACCGAAGCTTATATATACGAGGACCTATTCTGTGAAATGCTACTTTAGTGTTTTTTATCTAGAAAATACTACCATTTTAGGACATCTTTTGACACTAACAATACGAGACGCAACCTGCAGAGGACACAGCATCATGGAAATGTCAAACAGTATATGATTATTCTTACAGACTTGTGAGAAGCTATTAAATGATTTTCTACTGTAAGACTTGTGCGAAATCTCTTACAGCATTTCTGATACAATAAAATCTACTATCTCGGATTTGTCTGGATTGAGGTAATTTACCTCAGTCGATATGTATGGAGGAATGTCTAGAGATATCTTCCATATTTTTTTTTCTCAATTTTTTGTCAAATAATTGTTCATATACAGAGAATAGTCAGTCACACACTCTCGGATATATTTTTTTCTTTTGACCGTTTTGATTAATAGCCAAGTTTAATTACTTTTCTCCAGCTGAGTTAGATTGTGATGTAATTTGAGCATTTGATAGACGGTGATAGATCAGGCAGCTCACTACGAGACTTACGTAGTAAACTAGGCTTATTATACCTTTTTGCGTGGTTGTTTTAAATACATTAACATCAAGTCACTTGTGTGATATCATTTGCGTGCTACATGTTTTGACGAGTTGGAGATTGATATGGTTATTTTTTAGCGAACATCTCTATGTTTGTATTTTGCAACACCTTTCATCGCAATTTTCGTTGCGTGAGAAAAAAAATATTTAGGACATGAATTGTGAAATAACCATCTCATCCGTTATACAAAATCGAAATACAGAACGAATGCGTAAAACACTCGGGACAAATGTCTCAGAATACTAATAAGGAACTAATTACGAGGTCCTTTAGAATAAGTCTTGAAACTGCAAGGTTTACTTTTGAACAAATATTTAAGTGCCGACTACGAGGTTAGAGTAAAACACTTTTGAAACAAATGAATTGACAAATTATTGCCTAATAAGCTCACGCTAACGAAACTAACTGAATTGGGAACAATGCAGATACAAAATACTCGGGCAGCTAATGATTTGGAATCGTTGCAGCATTAACATCAATTAGCGTCAAGAGGACAAAGATAGAAACCTTATACGCAAGTACACAAGCAATTTTTGCATAATTTCAGAGTCGATTGTCAGAACATAACATCAGTAGTAAGAATATATATAAAAAAAACACAAACACTAAATTGTCGAAAATGTTCTACGTCTGCATAACATAATCAATATACGAGATTAAGTCTTTTCAGAATTTCAAAAATTTTATTAAATTTACAAAGTAATGGCCCCAAAACAACTAGCAAAACGGACCAGGCCTATGTTTGTCATCTCCTAAACATTTACTGTCATTGCATTATCATTTTGCGAAACAAATCTACATAACCATAGCATTTAGTAACTCAAATTATTACAAGAACGAAAGTTTTGAATGATATGCTATCATTTAAACATAACGCTTCAGCTACATTTAATGTACCAACTGTGCTTGTCAATTTAGACTGTAATCTAGTTTAAAACAACTGTGAGGACAGATATCAAAAATCAAATTGCATTTCTATTTCCAGGAAAATGATTCCCTTAATCCGCTTGAGGGTACCATTCATGTTACTTTTGTATAAGTGAATTCAATTTAACGCACTATCAAATATGTATTACTAGATTAGTGCTTTGCTTTCGAGACAAATCAGAACAAGAGCTGTCCCTCACAAGTGACGAATGCCCCCGAAAGAGGTGCCTCACAGTCTGTGTCCTCTCCATGTGCTCAATAAATGTGCTATGTAATTTTAAATCCTTCCATGCATGACGAGTAATCATGCATACGTATTCCTTACTTTTAACACTAAGTGTGACCTTGACCTTTGAGGTAGGGACTTGGGTCTTGCCTGGACAAATCCGCTTGATGTGCTAGACATTTTTGCCAAGTTTTTTAAAATCCTTCAAAGCAAATGAAGTTATAGTCCGACACAATGTATGCATATATACAGGATTCCATTACCTATAAATTCTAAGTGTGACCTTGACCTTTGTGGTAGGGATGTGGGTCTTGCACGCGACACGTCGTCTTGATGTGCTAGACATTTGTGCCAAGTTTATTTTAAAATCCTTCAAAGCATGACAAAATTACAGTCCGACACGAATGCGTGCATTATGCATATATAGAGGAATCCATTACCTTCAAACTCTAAGTGTGACCTTGACCTTTGAGGTAGGGACGTGGGTCTTGCAGCGACACGTCGTCTTGATGTGCTAGACTTTGTGCCAAGTTATTTTAAAATCCTTCAATGCATGACAAAGTTACGTCCGGACACGAATGTGTGCTTATGAGGATTCCAACCTTCAACTCCAAGTGTGACCTTCACCTTTGAGGTAGGGATGTGGGTCTTGCACGCGACACGTCGTCTTGATGTGGTAGACATGTGTGCCAAGTTATTTTAAAATCCTTCAGCGACGGTACAGTCCGGACACGAATTTGTAGCCCCCCCCCTTCGGGGCAAAAAATGAAACCTTTTACAACCCGTCTGAAAGTCAATGCTTCAACAGTTTGTCAGCTTCGAATTTCAGTATGTCACCTTGGGTAAAATTTTCCTTTTTTAATGACAGATAGTTAATGGATGTTTGTAGGTTTGTACAGTATGGACATAAATATTGCATTAACACATTCACTCTCGCAGCCCGAATAGTTGCCGTGAATGAATGTAAGGTAATGAGCCATTTTCTTAATATTGAAATTAATTGCTTTTCTATTGACAAAAGCGAAAATACCCATTTTTAAAATTACCATTATACATGCAGTAAACAACACGACGAAGAATGAATGTATGCGTAGTTTGTTTCCTTTGTGCAGTCTCACCATGATAATCGTTCGCAAATTAGTCTGTGACATTTCAGTAGGCACCATGTTGATGAATTAATAGAATCCTTCTTAAAAAGTACATGGACAAATCTATTTGAGTACGGTACTACATTGTAAGTGATCAGCAAATTCTATATTTTGAAGATTTATTTGAACAAGAAATAACATAAATACACCGTTTAGGACGTTTGCTTTGAAGGTTTGGTTTATTGTAATAAAAAGTTATAATTTTAAGGTATGTAATGCAGCTCAGGTTTGATGTAAAATTCACAGATGTACGGGCTGGTGATTTTAACTTAACATGTTGCAAATAACATACACTGGTTTTCTCAGAGCGGTGCTACTTTAAAGTCTGCAAATTTGTAACACATGTTCTCGAACACAGACATAAATAGGCAGGTTCTAGAATCGCTGAGCACAGAATTATTCAGATATTCACTGACTCTTGGTTCAATTTAACATTGCCGTTAAATAATCCTTTACTAAAGTTTGCCGTATGAACCATTACATGAGTTTTAAACCTTTTGAATAGCAACATGTAAGTTATACTGTTCGAGTTTTCTCAGTTTAGGTATGAGACCAATAACTAGCAAATTTTCAAAGGCCCCCAAGAGTTCTCACTTTCATTAACTATATCTTTAAATTCATTCAAAGCAAAAATTGAATGAAATTTAACGTTGAATAAAAACGATACTATTATATGCAATTTTACTGCCTTAATCCGTTTTGAAAGTTCAAACAAACCTGATGTTATACCAGAAACAGAAAACTAAAGATTCTCAGTAGTCATACATATTTTTTCTATCTTTAGTATTAACAGTATCAGTATACAATGTAGATACAATGCAGTAAATGACCCCTTTCAAATAATTGTGATACATATGATCATAACGTTAAAATATTTTATGTCCCTAATGGTACATGTACAGGGATAAACATTGTGTGATATGGGCATATATTTCGCTTTCAAGTATTTTTCATGATACTGTTCTTAACATAATGGCAGAAAAATAATGAATGTTGTAGGTTTTAAAAAATACAGGTTTAAAATCAGTCTTTACAAATTTGGTTCTGGTTGGATTTGCATCTACACTGACCCTGATTATCAGTGGTCTTCCAACATGATTAAATTCTACCTAACTACTTACTTTTGTAACTTTGCTAGAGATTTGATTTTTTTTCCTTATTCAACAATGGATGCATAATCGTACGAAATCAATATAACTGAATGACAGAATTAAGTGAAAGGAAACCCTTCAGTCATTTAAACAGAAAAACTATGAACAACTACAGATTGGCTAATTTTATTAATTGAGGCTTCTTAATCTAGTTTAAAACAACTGTAAAAAACAGATCTACCGAAAATCAAATTGATTTTCCATTTCCAGGAAAATGCCTCCGTGTAATTGTCCGATTCTTATAACAGTTGTATTATTTAATTCGATAGAACGCACAATCAAAGCGATATAACTAGATTAGTGTTAACGCGACGGATCAGAAAACAGAAGGATTTTACAATATACGAGCGTATCCCTAATATAGTGCTATAATAACTACAGTTTTGGAGTTTATCACGTGAGGTAAACCGTTCTTTCAATGGCAGACTCTTAATGGACGTTTGCTGGTTTTTGCACTATTTGACAACAATATTGCATTACCATTTCTACTACCCTTCGCAGTCAAATAAGTGCTGAGGAAGAATGTTTGGAATAATGAGACATTTTCTATATCTGAAAGCAATTGCTTCGCTATTGATAAAATTGGAAATATCCATTTAGAAGTGTCCAATATAATAAACAACACTTTTAGTTTTTGTTCCATTGTAATTGCCTGCAGTAATATAATTAGAAATACTTTACAATACCGATTGAGAATGTTGTCCGTTGTGAAACGACAGAACATATCTTATAAATGAATTGTAAAACAAGTCACGTAGTCACACGTGACACATATAGTCACACTCTGATGCACCCAAATATTATTCAAGGCAATAGCTGAAATTGTGTCGATCAAGTGTTGCGAGCATTAAGACCATATAGCATTCACCGTAACGCGCATTCTTAATGTAAGCGCAATCCAAAACCAAGAAGAAGGTAATCAATATTTGGCATTCTATGACATCGTTTTTATAAAGAATTTAATAGTAGCAGAATTTTTATTGCAAGACTTCTTGTTTTCTTAAAAGACAAAATGTATGTAGATGTATCGGGGGATCAGTCTTTGAATCAGTACACACAGGAAATGGCTGTGCTTTTATGAGCATGTAAAAGATGGATCCCTGAAGATTTTATAATTCAACGGTGACGTGAAAAATCTTATTATATCTGCAGGTGTAATTGTAAGTTCACTGGAAATGCACACAACATGTCAAATTAGGTGTATACAAGTTCATCGTATTTCCAAATTTCGTTTTCAAATCATATGACTGTGTTGACAAAGAAGTCTGCATCATAGTAAGTCAGACAAACATCAAAGTGCAACAAAAGCAAACAATTGGTACACATTTTTATGCCTTTAAATATATTAGCGGCTTACTTCATACTTTTTTTAGCTTTGTTTATATATCTGACATACATCTTGAATTGTTTACTTTGTTTATATAATAATGTTATATACCTTTTGAGGCTTTAGCCTTTAGTCTTGGTTTTCCTTGTACATCGATATACATTTTGTCAGATTATTGAATTAACAATATGTCAATATGTGAAGCACTTACAGACTCTAAACATGGAACTATACATACATGTACATGAAGTGGTACGTCTAGTATACTTTCAATATCTGAAAAGAAAACGCAAAGCTTTTAACATGTTTACGAGGTGTCGGGGTTATATTGAAACAAGTATCAACGATTCTTGGTTCAACGTACGTGTAGCTTTCTTTGGACCTATAGCTGACATGTTACATTGTACTTGGTAAGAGTACGTTCATGTATGCATTTTACTATTATATTATTATGCTAAATTAATTCAATTCTTTTATCAAAACATTATTTGCATCATATCATCTGTTGACACTTACAATATTAGACATCGCCTGCAAAAGAAACAGCTCCGCGAAAATGTCAAACACTGTATAATTACTTCTACAGACCTGCGCGAAGATATTGAATTAATGTGTTCTTCTCTTCAGCAGTATCTTTCAAGGCATTTGTGGTAACTGAATATCTCGGAAATGCCTGGTATTGATACATTAATCACAGACGTTGATTGTGTACCTAAAGATGTCTTTGTTGCGCTTATGGAATATTGCTAATAAAGGTGCAAGTTAAACGCAAATACAAATTACTAACATTTCAACAACATGACGGCAATGACTAATCTATATCGCTCACCTGATTTCATACTTAGGAACAAGTATCATTTCAGTGCATGAAATGCTGAAAACCCATAAGGTCATTTTTTACGTAAATTGATTTCGCAAAGTCTTTGTTTCACTTCGAAATATGATTTGTCTTGTTATGTAAACACATGGAACAATCTGACAACTCAATATAATTTGCTCACTCTTAGATGACTATTCCAAATGAGATTCATGAGAAATTTGAAACAGCTTCATGTGAAGCAGTTCATGCCAATTATATATCTTCAATTGTGTCAAGGGATGAAAGATGTAGTTATAAAGACAATGTATACGAGTGATCAGAGTAGGTCATTCGAATCATTTCGTGCTCAAGTAAACTTAAATACTAAATTGTCTGCATACTTTAGATGTACTAAAATACGTTAAGCACCAAGGCACCAGTGAGACGGGCTTTCAATGCGTTGGATTTTTGTCAAACCAATAAATTGCTTTCAAAATGTGTTAATGTAACTTCAGTGACACTAACAACTTTCTGCAACAAGAGTTATTATTCTTTGAACATGCTCGAAAAGATCATGCCGTAAATATGATTGTGTTACATTAACAAATTGTATCAAATAGCATTGGCTGATTATCAACATACTTATCTAGATATTTAAAAAAATCACATATACATTTGTAAATGAAAGTATAAGCAATTTTCTCTACGTCTAGATTCCTTACGCAGCATCTGCCTGCGTGAGAAAAGATAACTAGGTTATGTATTGCAATGTATAATAACGATTTTTACATAAGATCGATATTCGGTAAACTGGACGAAAGACTAAAATGTCTGGAAATCCTATCTAAACAATTACCTCTATCATGTGCGTACTAAAATCAGATGTGCTGGCTTTTAATTATTTGGACTGATCACAGCTGTAAAATTATGTATTGTCAATAGGAAATACTTGAAAACCAGGGCCAAAAATATCTGCAGCATTATAAAGTCGTTTCTAACAAACGTGACTTACAGCTACTCGTTCAGTTTCCTGTTTAAAAATTAAATTTAGCCAATAAGAAACACTAAAACATAATACCGGTATGTAATAGTAATCACCAACACATAGCGATTTTTATGGTCATGCCCCACATCTAACCGATTATATTCTCAAAACATTGATCAATATGTATTCAATCAACGTAAAATGACCAATAGATACATGTATAATTTCAAAGAAGAAACTATCGCGAAAACTGCCTTATAATACCACAATTGATCAATATCGAAGCCTTCTGTTATAAATCGCATCCACCTATTCTTTGAACAATGATAACTCTACATAAAATGTAGATTAATAAATGATTTACGTTACTGCAGCATTTTTAAACAGCTGATTGTATCGATAATGACTAGAATGCATAGCTGAAACATTTAGGTTAAGTTATAATAGTACTTTCAAAGATTCTATTATATATGTTTTTGAGGTTATTGAGTTTGATATCAGTTATAGGGTATGTCCCTTTAAGCAAATATGTTTAAATGTTTGTGAGCTTAGTTTGACGGCACTGCTGCACTATATTTTTATATTGGAATTTTAAACATGTTGTAACTCTTAAAATTTTTCAGTGTATAATTTCAAAAATACAGATACACCTTATTGGAATGTTTACTGGAACCTTATTTGATGACTCTATCTAAAATATGTCACTTTTAAGCAGCTCAAAGAACCTTGTTTTTTTACCTAAATCTTAGATGAAAGAGCTTTTAGTTGTAAAAATATCATATGAAATACACACTACATTGACAAACCAGTTTTACGTTTGCATAGTATATTTAATGTGTGACATTCTAAATTTAAGTCTGCTATTTATTTAATTGTTATAAACATGGAAAAGTATTTAATACCCTTTTGAGTGCTAGATTTATAGAAATAGGAACAAATATGTCTTGTCCTTACGGGTCAGTGACTGACAAATTGCTTACTTATTCTATCTGGGTTGTATTTTGTCTCATGTTTTCATTATTTTTTTTTGTAAAAACTAAGAAATGTGTATTAATTTGTAACGTGAAACATTCAATATTTATAGCAGATAATTTCTACTGTTTGGGTTTTTGTAAAAGCTTTGCAGACAATTTCCTGCAACATAGACCCTTTCCTTTCTCAGATATGTATTTTAATGGCTTTGTCAATGAAAGAATCCTACTTAGCAATAACACTTTGTAACTCAAATAAAATTGGAGACAAACCGATGTGCCCTCTTTATCATCATTGAACGCGTAATTATACAAAATCCGTGATAAAGTGATTAAATTACTGAAGAATAAAATTAAGTGAAAGGAACTATTTATTCATTTGAACAAAAAGCCATGGGCTATAGATCAACGCCTTTTTGCTAATTCAGACTGCGTAATCTAGTTTAAAAGAACTGTGAGAACAGATCTTCAGAAAATCAAATTGTTTTTCCATTTCCAAGGAAATGTCTCCCTTAATCCACGAAATTGTTCCATTCATGTTACAGTTGTATCACTGAATTCAATAAAACGCACAATCAAAGAGGAGTAACTTGATTAGGATTTTCGCGACGGCTCAGCGAACGGAAAAGATTTACATTTGTGACAATTGATACCGAATACAATGCTATAATATTTTACAGCTTCGGAGTATACCGCCTTAGGCAGGACTGTCGGTTGTCCAGTGGCGGATAGTTTATAGATTATTCGCTGGTTTTCACACTATACACTATGTACAACAATATTACATTGCCATTTCTACTGCCCCTCTCAGTCAAGTAAGTGCCGAGAAAGAATGCTAGGAATAATGAGACATTTTCTGTGTCTGAAAAACAATTTGCTTCTCTATTGGCATAATGGGAAATATCCATTTACGAAGTGTCCAATATAATAAACAAACCTCTTTATTTTTGTTCTTTTGTAATTGTTTGCGGTAATTATGTTAGAAATACATTTTAGGTATAATACCGGTAGAAGAATGGTTCTGTCCGTTATATAATGACATGCAATTTCGTGTAAAAAGATCATATTGCAATGTTAGACGCGCACGTTTGGTGCAAAACAATGATCATTTTAAGTTTTATCTGCAGTTTTGTCGAATGAACGTTGATTTTTTAAAAAAATTCTTCCTATTATAATCAACATGAACCAATGAGCTACGTGCAATTAAATTCTAAAACTCAGATTTTGTCATGACATCGCAGAAAATTTGGTTTTGACTGTCAGATTTATTTAAGAACATGTCTAGTAAAATATCCTATTCAGTTCATTTATCGTTTAAAGTATATTTTTACGCTCTCATCAAGAGGTTCAAAAATTACAAAAGCTTGTAACTTAATTTAGAAAAAAAGAAGAAAGATAAATATTTCAAGCAGTTACTTCGACTGATGAGCACTTTAATGCATTAGCAAGAGTGAATGTATTGACATTTGACAAGTATCAATGCAATATCTAAGACGATCTGATTTATTATTTTGTGCAAAGTTCTAATTTTGTATTACGCTAGCGTATGTAAAAGAGTAGAATGGAAATTAATGGAAAAGTAGAAATAAAACAAAAAACAGGATTGCCACTTTGGACGAAAACTCAGACTAAGTCATATTTAACGCAAATTAAATTGATTTCGATTTACATGTACCATGTAATTTCGAGACATGGCTTTAAGTACAACCTTAAAATCAGCTGAGACATTGTAACTTTGTAACTCAATTTGCACTATTCTTAGTTATTACATACATCATGTAGGCGATATTAAATGTTACACTTTGAACCCGTATTTAATTTTTAAAAAACAGTGATACAGTCAGTGTAATGTAATATCTGAAACAATTAATGAAATTTGTTTATTTTGTTGTTATCAAATTGCTTCTTGTTGTCGGTGGGCAACCATCAGCTCATGGAGTTTTACAGTTATATTCTTCTAGTTCCTTCAGTGATACATGTATTAAATGTCTTTCCCTGGTACTAGTAATTACTTATGTTTTATTTCTCCTTATTTTCTACACCTATATTTTTGCTAAAATTGAAAACATCTCCAAGATCTGTATCATAAGAGGGATAGTTGAAGACCCAGTATGATTTTTTCATCAGTGCAGTCTGGTTATGATCTGCACAGCTCGCCATTCAATTAGAATTTTTTTAGTGGGTACCAATTAGAACAATTAACGGTAACTGTCCAAACTTTAAGATAGTTCAGTCCATTTAATTTTTAGATAAAATGGAGTAAGAGTTAAGAAGATTCTTCTCTTTCTTAGGATTTTTATTAACAAGAAATGACATACAAAGTATAACGCAGTAAGTACAAGGTGACTTCTTATAATGTTGCGAATGTATCGCAAACACTGTTGGTTACAGATGAACTCCTTTTATAATGTGATATCTGGGATAATTTTAAATTGAATGTCTGACTTCAAACTTTTATGAATACGGGCCCCGTTTAAATGCGTTTCCCTTAAGAAATTTCATCGGAACTGCAAGCAATATCTTGAATGTAATAACAGCTAATTATGACACCCGTATTGTAGAACTTTATAATTATGAAATCCTTCCTCTTGCTACCGATAGCTATTTCAAAGAAAAGTCAGACAAAAGTAGCAGTCTTTGATTCATGGATGTTATATTATTATTTTATTAAGTATCTAGGACTAGTCCTTAAATTGAACGATGGTAAGAAAATAAATCACTGAAATAAATTTAAACTGGGAAAGCGATCGATAAACACAAAGAGAGTAAGAAAAGAAAGACGAATCACTCGGTGTCGTGAGTGTAAAAACACACACATTTTTTCGACGTTTCGTGTCATTGTAAAAAAAATGTTATAAAGTTACTTTAATTTTATAATTTCATCCTAGCTGTCTGTAAGCCGATCTGGAGCCGTACTAATTGCAAGATCCTAATTTTAATTGTTCTTGCATGGCTTTGTTTTAAAATGCCAAACCTTTAGGACTTCTAAAAAATCAAATAAAAGTTGCCAGTTGAAAGGATATTATAATTACCAGGCCAAAAATTATTGTTAGCTCATAACATGTTTGATATTCTGACCCCTTTTAAATCTGTATAATATTGTAACGTAACAATGACCGATTATTGGTTTTAAAATGTTCACGCTTCATTAATGTTAAAAAAATCGTTGATGCGCTAATTTGAAATGTCATGCCTCAAGATATTTTAGTTACTGTTGGTTTGTATTATGAGCTATTGTATGAACATATCAAAAATCCAAATTTTGGACAGAGTATGTCATACAAATTGCAACAGTATAGTATGCAGTTTTTTAAGGAAGTAAACAAATTTAAAGGTGTTGCAATTTAGAAGAATTGGCTATAAAAAATGCGTCGTTGCTCATATACGTATTATATTACATATACATGTATGTAGTAGCTTAAACATATGAGAGGGGAAACAATATCTCTTCTGAAAACATCATCTGGCATGTTATTTTAGCATTTCATTTAATACAATCTTGTGATAAATAATTACAAATAAAAGCATAACTTAAAATTTGGCTTTATTTACACGGAAAAATTGGGTTATGATTAAATTTGAGAAAATCACGAACGAATTGACTTGACATAATTATCTGAGACTGCCTCCGTGGTCATGTGGTTTAGTAGATATGTGTTGAAATCACAGCAACCTCTCATTGATTGGAGGCAATGGGTTAGAGTTCCGCTAAAAACTTTGTCTTTTTATATGAGAAAGTTGGTAGTTGCTCTCAGAGATAAGGGGACATACACTACTACTAAAGCTTAGGTAAACTGAATGGTACATTACTGAACTACTGTAAGAGCTGGCGTTTAAAAGGGACCATCTCATACAAATAATCACATATTTCAACACAAGATAATAATTTGCTACCGTTATATTAACTCTTGGTGAAAAAGAGATTAGGTTCCATTGAATGAATTGTTCACTGACTCTTTTTCTCTCTCATAAAGACGAGATTAAAAGAGCACACATATTGATTCAAAAATAGAGTGCCTTTATTTAATAACACTGCTTTTTGAAACAGTCGTTATTTTCTTTTCTAGAAATTCCACATAGTAGGGACATTTTACGCACCTCCGTATCGAGTATTTCTTTAACGAATGTTAAAGTTGGCAATATGATATCAGTAGATCTTTAACGAAACAGGTCATAGAGACTCGTTCTATTTTTAATAAATGATGCCAATCCGAAATAACTTCTCTTTTCAGCAGGCTGCCTTCCACAGGCGGGTTCGTCAGGACACTATCTAGAGATGAAATTATCGAGACATTCACGATCATGGATTTATTAGGAAGATTTTATGTGTACTAGACGAAGTAATTGGCTTACCATATATCTCAGAAAGTTCTCTAAACATCGAGATGTGTACATGTGACAAAAGCTTCCGCTCAGTATCGCAGCGTCAACCGAAAAGCGAAAATGTGATCTGAAAAGACAGTGGCGCTATGACAGACAGCAAAAAGGCACTGCGATATAGCGACAGCTAAAGACGCCTAGAAAATTGAAAACCCGTTGCACTCAACTGTCAATTATTAATGGAGAACGTTTGTCAAAATTGCGTGGCTGTGATTTTTGATGGGATATAAAAAATAGGATGATGTGTTGTCATCTGGAAGTTCTATTTCTGTGTATATTTGGAATAATTGTTAACGTTTCTCCTATCTTGGGAAAACTTTCAATTTCAGAGAAGACAGTTAGCATAGGTAATTATTTTCTTTCCAGTTGTGTCAGATACATTTATTGACTTTTTGTTGTTTTTCATCTAGACATAAGCGGCATTTATGTTTTCAATTTTTATGAATTAGTTATTTTGTTCTTAGCTAAATACAAATGGCTCGTTTAGCAGATAACATGCTGCTGAACAAAAGTTACATGCATGGTTTAATTTTATAGTTTTTACGTGTATCTGTAGTACTAGATCTATACGTATAATTGATTTTTTGTACTTACATGGATATAAGCTGCCTGTGTGACAGGTGATCGTCTGCGGGGAGAACGAATTACCACCTGTCTACAAAATAACTAAAACATAAATCAATGTCGGAAGCATTCAACCAGTTGATAACAGAGGTATAATGCTTTGAACATATGAGACTCTGTGTAATTGACTACATGTGGCGGACCTTACTGTTTTATTACACATGATATTAATTTTCCTTTTTATCACAAGCTTCGTTGTGCAATCTTACAATGTATAAAATCATCAACAACAATTTCAAACTACAAAGCTCAGATGTGAACAAGCCATTCAACTTTACTTATATCCGAACTGAACATATGATTTAAACGTATTTCAAGAATAGTGTTTTATACCATGATAGTGGACAATTCAACTTTCTAAACTAATTTATTATAGCATTGGTAGTATATTTTAACAATAATGACCAATTATGTAAATATTGCCACATGATTTCGGGTGTAACGAAAAACTTGCACGTGGGCAGAGTGAAAGATAGTTTTGATTGATTTGAAACAAATACAGACTTAAGGAGGGGGAGGGGGGGGTCACTGGTGAGGTTTTAGATTTTTGCACTTCCTGAAATTTACATTTGTTATATTTCAAAAATGATGATTCAACTGGAAGAAACAATTATGCAGTAGTAAACTTAGGCATTAGGGATATCTTAGTGCAAAAAAACCATGAGATTTTTTGACCTCACATTTTGTGACTATTTTGACAATTTTTGCCATATGCCAAAATGAAGGTAGGGGTACAAAAATAGTCCTTTCTCAGTAACTGTTTAAGATATTTACTTAATTCAAACTTTATTACAAACAAACTTGTTTTAATATAAAAACTGATAAAAAACAAGTTGCTTTCATGGTTTTTTGTTACAGACCTATGCTGTCATATCTCAAGGTTCGTCGAAATCTAAAAAAACACACATTTTTTGTCTGTTTTTATTGAATTTCTTTCTTATATGCATTCTTAACAAAGGCTTTAATCAAATTGTAGGCAAATTATTTGAAAAAACTTTTGTTATTTCTTCACATGAAAATATTCATTTTTATCGAAAACTGAAAAAGTGAATTTTAGTAAAGTGGGTGGGGTAATATCAAGGAGCGTTATATCTATTCAGATGATGATAGAAATACCACTATCTCTAATTTTTAATCTTAAAGTATGGCATACTACATTAGAAAAGATTAAAAATTTATACCTATTCTGAAAAACACACCACATACCTAAACGTTTACAATACCAAAATTCTAGCTAATTCTGCATTTAGCACCTTAATCAGATAGTGTATCACTAAAGATTAATATTGACAAAAAACTAAGTCCTTGACCCATCAGCATTTTTTCCAGAAATGAACTAGCAATATGTAAGTCTCCATAAAATACATGGTCAATAAAATTTCTTGTTATTTTGAATTTCAGCAGTGACCCCCTTAACTACGATACAATGTCGCTGCTTTCCTTTAGCACAGAACCGTTTTGTAATTGACTAGGTGGTCGAAAGGACCATGTTGGACACCAGGTGTTAAAATGGTCACAAGTGTGACGATTGTCATACATGTGAATATACGTATGCCCCATGTGTAAAATAGTTCGACAATGACGATGGTCACATCCGTAAGATTTGTTTGTGTTTATGATTGTACACTTTTCAAGTAAGGAAACAAAGCCAAGGTTGTGTTGAAATAAAGCTGTATATAAAGCAATTCGTTCAGTGAGAACAGTAAGATAAAGTACCGAAACCATTTTCTTGCTGAACGAAAACAAACTAATGGTATTAAAGGAGCTTATTAAGACACTATTTGATGTTATTTGGTTTTATGGAGCGATTTATGGGGATCTATTACCCGCCTAGATAAATATTACTCGAGCCGTTAGGGGATGGTAATATTATGTCGAGGTGGGTAATATATTCCATTGTATGACGTCAAAAAACAAATAACAATTTCCCTTTCTTAAATTTTGAAGGATTCGGTTACTTTTTTAACTCATTTAACGGCTGAACGTAAGAAGACCGTCAAATACATGTAACCTTATAATACCTCAGTGTCACTTCGTCACTTGATTACGTCACAAATCCACAAATCAGCACGTACTAATACATTGGCGTACTCTCACGTTGAGCGTAGCGTAGGGTACAATGACGGGATATGTGAAGCGTATATTATCGGCTTGCCCGTTAATATCAATATCTTTTTATGTGTCTTTGACCAATCAAACGACTGGAAATTTCGTGGAAGAGTAATAAAGTAGGATTTTGACACGTGAGATATGACATATTATTGAATAGGTATACGCATAATAATGTGCAGTAACGGCTCAATCAATAAAATCGAACTATTCTAAGTAGAGGATCAATTACTCTATATTTTACCTACGCTGTCTTATTTTTTGCGTCTTCAAGGAGTAACTTTGGAGTTACAAGTAGCTCTAACTTTACCCACAAATATGTCTTACTTGAAAAAATGACCTTTATTTGTACAAAAAATATTCATAACTTTGCTTTTGTAATCGAAAAGTTCATGATAGAAATATAGCTCAGTACTTGTCAATGATATTGCAAAAAATGAGAAAGGCTTTCTGACAACTATTTCTCATTGCGTAACGACTTGAATATGAAAGAAATGCATAATATGTCAACCTTGTTTTAGAGTGAATAGAACATGGTTCTATTATTATCCTGTCAGTCAATTTATTTTACTATATCATTAAATTCAAAAGGGCCTAGGATTTTAAATACATGTTTTAACGCATACCTACAATAACAAATCTGCGATGTTTACATTTGTAACTTCCTGTAATTTACCTGTGTGACCATCGTCTTTTTTCAAATTTGTAACAGCTAGTTTTATGTTACGTTTGTCGAAAGTTTTTACATTTGGGATAAAAGTAATTCACATTTATGACCATTTTCACACTTGTGACCTTTTTAACATTTGCCAATCCTAGTAAACACTAAACGATAATACAATGACCACAATACAAAGATGATGGTTTATGATTGACATTCTGCACTTAACTTTGTTAAATGTACAATATACATGAAAGAACATGTACATGATTGTTTTAGTAAGTTTGCTATAGTCTGTTTAGTCTGTCATGTGCTACATTTTTGTATCATGGTTCGAACTGAAAAATAAAAACAAGGTATATGACAATGAGCTTTTACAGAAGACATGAACTCATAACTGACACACGATACAACTTGATTAACTAACAAAATATTTAGTCTGACTCATCATGGAAATCGAAATTAGATGTTGGAATTTTAAGTACATGTCTTCATCTAACAATGTGCTCTTAATTGTTTTATTGCTACATATAGTACATATAAACATGGCATTAATATTCTACTATCTGTTTAACTTTATTTTCCATGCTTTCTTAAAATTTTATTTTTCTTCAACGAGACGAGCAAATTACAAAAAGATTTCTTAATAATTGAAAGAGGAATAATACCGAAGTAGTAATCACAAAAAAGCATGAGTTTTATTTATATTCAATATAGAGTACATGTAAAACTATTGAAAATTCAATTCGCTAGTGGTATTGTTTTCTTATATGAAACAAAGTAACTCAGTATTTCTAATTTCCTGTTTTCGAAGTATTCATTGTGTTAAAGATTCTTTCTTAATCAAGTTACAAATGTACATGTATAGTCATGCCATTTTGTAACATAACTGTAATTTAGGTGGCATCGTGTGTTCGTGAAAATCATTCAATTTCGCTCAAAGCATGTTTTACGATTTAATCTAAGGACATAAAATTGATGTTTATATTATGAAAAAAAAATTCCCTATTGCATAAATACTGTTCTTAAATATGGTATTTTGTTTGATGAACACGCCCACCTACATTTTCCTTTAATGATATTGTTAATCAGAACCTTACTTTATCACAGTGGTGTATAGCAAAACTTAACGTTCGATTAGCGAACATTGATTGTGTGCTACATGTAATAGCGAAGGCTTCGATTGGTATCATAATAGTAGAACTAGCGCGACCACTGCTGATCTTCGTATTGGATTCCGTGTTTATCTTAACAAAGGAGCGGAAGCTGTCAAAACGCCCTGTCAAAAAATGTTTAAAACCATGACTTGTGTATGATATAAAACAGTGCATACGTACGTTGGCGGGTCAGAAAATGACTTTAAACTAGTATGTTTTTGCTATCTTTTATATGATATGGTTACAATTTGATAATTATTGGGGCCTTTTATTAAAATGATAAATTCATTACTCTTGCGCCAGTGTTTGCGGACAGAGATTTATAAATATGCAAACTGATCATGATTCAGACTAGCCTAACTAATTGTGCGCTAGGGCTTTTTGTTATATACGACGGCCGCCCTTCGCAGACAATGTGTAATGTCAGTTTGCAAAATGCTTACTTCTGGCTTACAAAAGTCGAAATATTACGGCTAGATACAAACTAGTGGTGCTCACCAAATATTAACATGAGGTGTTGCCAAAATGTTGTCATGCTAAAAGGCTCTTATACGGTTTCTGGTCAAACTGCTGGCTGGCTTGAGACGTTATACCAGATATTAACTATATATACTATAAACTAAAAGGCTCTTCACCGTCTTACTGTAATCGCTGCCGGACTATGGGTACTTTTATTATAAGAAGCCACCACATCAAGACATTTAAAAATCGAGAAAAATGTTTGTCAAAAATTTTTCTTTTAGAAATAACCATAGGGTTATGGGTATTCATTTTCTTAGTTAGATCATTGGTATTATCTATGACACTTTTGAAGTAAAATTCGAGAACAAGTTGATAATTTCATAAATTTTTCATCCATCCTGTATCAAAACTTAACATTTCCTTATATTGTTAATACATGCATTACAGACGTTGAGAGAATATTTCTTCAGACAAACATAAAAATGAACATCCCTATGTTTATGTATATATTTATGTTAAAGCATGGTGATTGGCATAGCTTAGTCATTTTGGGACGGATATACAACCCTGGTATTACATGTAATCTGGTAACAATGTGATGCGAGTTAGCCATATATTCTTCCGTTTTTAGCTTTGATAATTTCGAAGGCTAATTAAATTACATTAATAAGTGACTGCAAAATTTATTCTGACCTTGTTATTTGTCCTCGGGAGTATTATTGCCTGAATTGGCTATCAAATATTACCTAATGCTATCCTGGACAAAAACAAACGCCGATATGTCCCTTGGTTCAATAACAATATATTATGTGATCTTCTGTTTATTATTTCAGGAGTGATTGTTGACACAGTCGACGACCGTTCCGCTTCAATAAACCGCTCAATTGAAATAGCAATGACCGTGTCAAATAAAACCAAATATGTTAAAATGAACCCAATCAGAAATAAAACGGACCTTCGAGACAGTTTCCGTCTCAGGCAGACAAGTAAGTATATTTTTGGGAGAAAATAAGTGTCCGCTATTATTGTTATTAGCGTCGTTCGATAAGAAACCATCCGATTATGGTTAGGGCAGATTTTGCATTGATTTTGCCGTATTGATTATACTGTATTTTATCGTTGATCATTTCCAGATGTCGAGTCCAGAGGCTGCATAGTTTGTTTGTTTTTTTGGAAGGGGAACCCCTATCGTTTAAACTCTTGTGAACGTCTGACTGTAGAGAAAAAGGCGTTATCGTAATAAAATACACTTATTAACATGGTCATGTTTATTTCCGTTTTGACAGAAGCACTCACTATGCCAGTCTGGTTGCGATTGCAATTATTGTACCGTCTTTTCCGTCTGTCTCCACATTCCATTTCCTTTTAACTGCACAGTTGTTTTCGGCTCTTGTTAAATTGCAACAGGATCATAAGGTTTGTCTACGTAGATTGTCAAAAACTTGACATAACACATTCTGAATTCTGTGTTTGAAAGGGATATAATAGTAAAAATAAATTGATGATAACAATTTAAAATGAAATTAAGGTCCCTAAAAGAATTGCTATAACCAAAGTTTACATCAAAATCTATGAACTTGTATTGAAGTTTCTTTTTTACTGAATATGGTGACAATCTTTTAACGTCTATTTTTAATTGATTTTTTTTCCATATTGTTTTAGGTATAGTTTCATCTTTTCTTACATGTGTTCGACATAATATATCTGTTTGATGTATCTTACTCAATAAAAACTAAGTATGGTCACTTTAAGGGTATTCTATTTTAATTATTATTTATAACTGGTCTGTGGTTTATTGACATGTTATTGTTAATCAATCCCTACATATTTTGTCATAGCGTAATCGCACTTGGTGATAAAAATACAGTTATAAGCTGGTTACAGGTTTAATCTTTACATGTTTCTTCACTTTTATAGTAAACTCAGTTTATAACGAACTCATTTTAATTTGTTCGTTATATTCGGAGCTTGTTATACCCTTACAACAGTTTGATATAAAATGAAAAAAAAAAATCATGCTTAGAAAACTTGTTCCTTATATCCGGAACTTCCTTCACTTTATCCGGATTCGTTATATGCGGAGTCTACTGATTTAAGAGTTATTTGATTTCGGCAAAACAAAAACGATTAATTTGGTTGCTATCATATCGGACCAGTCTAAACGGTTACTATGATTGTGAAATTTCGTTTTAAATTTAATGAAAAGATTGATACTATTTATATATTTTCCGATGACCTTTTTATTCATTGAATTCCATACAAAAAAAGTTGTTCGTATTATGGAATTGATTAAATAAGTTATCGGTCGTTCACATAATAACCGTTTAATAGTAGGAAGCGGAATAGGCAGAAGACTGTTTATGAATAATAAACAATATATTGCCAGGAATATTTGTTATTGATATGTCAAGCCACTGCATGATATCCGACATCAAGTGATTACATGTATATAAAGTGCCCAGACATTCTTTCCTCTAGCTTATTCCGCCACAGTCGTAATTTGTGAAGTACGATAGGTAAATACCTTCTACGATACTGTATAGTGTCATATAAGAGAAGTTTTTTACGTAGTTCTTTGTCGTGATTACTTTTGCAATTTAATGTATAGTTCGCTAAATGTTAAAATCCAACACAATGTATAAATGAAAAGAGCTTCCTCCCTAAGAAATTTGCAAACGAAAAAACTGAAAATCAAATTTTAATTCTCATTTTATGTGATTGGCGTTATTTTTAGTAGCTGTTCACATATTTCAGAGGACAATAAGTTTTGACATGCGAATGAAGTTAGAGACAGACAGGAAAAAATAAGTCAAGATTTGAAAATTTACATTAATTTGCATTTCATTCTTTACTTTACCCAGCCTATGCAATAAGATGAATTGGAAACCTTTAACTGAATTTTCAAATGATTTACGAGTAACAAACTGCAATTTGGATCCAAGCAGTGCCATGTAATATTGGGCTGATATAACATACGATGCATGTTTCATTAGCCTATAGGGGTAATTTTTAGAATGGTTGGAATATATACAGTCATGATGATTGTATGCGCAGTAAAACGATTTAGTTCTTGGTGGCAGATTTGTAATTAAAGTGTTCTTGGAAATAATTTCTAGTTTAAGCTAATTAGTTAACTCAGCTGTACCAACAATACGTGCTTAAAATAGGAAGATAACTTGTAATTTATAAAACGAATATACATGTATGTACAGATCAATACTTGTTATAGAATGATGATATGCATTTTACTATCTTATAAACCAATGTTTACTGTTTGTCTTAACATTATGAGGTAGTATCGCTTTAGTTCCCATTCAGCAGTAAGTCCCGAACAGAACGTGTATACTTACTAAATGGTTGTTAAAGGTCCATTACTATTTCTTTTAAATCTGGAATTGTAACAGGGATATACAGTTTGAAACTTGCTTCTCAAACTTTACAATAGCCGTGAAGTAGTTCCCTGTTTGGAATACTGATGCAGAAGAATAAGTGAATGCTTTTGTATTTCCTTAGATTGACCTGTGTTGTCTTTTTGTCCTACTTTCGCTTTATTGAATGTTGTACTTGAAAGTCAGAAATATACGTTGCACGTTCATTGGAAGTAAAGTTCTTGTAACTATAATTCAAAATAGGCATGCTTATTCATGTACAACCTACTTACAGCCTCTATCTGAGAGACTTCTGGAAAATTACAAACATATTTTGAAACTGGAAAACCTACTTCCGTTTTTGAAAAAAGCAAAATATAATTTATTAATTCTTTTGTTAAACTCAAATTTTCAATACAATATGTTCACATTTGATGCAGTATGTCATATTTTTCCCTCTGTGAAGACGCCCTTTACAATTCCAGATTTAAAAGAAAATTCGATTTGGTGTTAGTAATGGACCTTTAAATGTTAAAATGTACTGTATAAACATTTCAATTGAAAACGTCATCATGTCATTTATTTGAAATATTTTTCTAACAGAAAAAGATAAGAATCTAAGAATCTTCGACCTGAAAGCTCTATTTAGAATTTTTAAATTTTCATCATTTGCCATTTGCAGTACAGCATACACTTAATTATACATGACTGTGCTATTTCTATATAGAAGTAAAGTTAACAAATATAATAGCTACTTTCACAAATATCAAAGGATTATTTAGTTATTTACATGTTCTTCTAATCAGTTATCGTCATGGAGACTATTTAATAACGAAAACTTAAAAGTTAATGCGAAATGAGAAATACCCTACCAAAACACTCAAACGTGTTTGCAATACATGACTTAAACTGTAGATAAGCCGCATAAAACAAATGTTAAATGCAAATATCTGTTAGCAACTACATTCTTAGAGTGCTCCACAACACTTAATCGCAATAGCATCGTTCTCACTCCACCAAATCAAACATTGTGGTCTTTAGAATAAACACAACCCCGAGACCACCAGCTTCTTCATACCATTAATCAAACTAAAGATGAGAAAGATAATCATGAATAACATTTCGTCAGAGCAGGGGATACTAGCCTAAACGTTTGCTGCTACTATTAGCCATTTCGTTTGATATTTTATATTGCTCCGTATAATAATTTGTTTCTCGAACGTTAGTCTTAACTTTGCAACGACCGCAAAATACTGTTTTGAAACGTATAATTATTCATATTTAAAGTATTATCGCCTGTTGTCATGACCTTTAAGGTATTACTAGTTGCCGATTTAGACAAATGTTTAGGAAGGTACATGTAGCTGGTGGCATACACTGAAAATTATGTTTCTTTTTATCGAAAAGTTGTAATTAAATATTCTCCAAAACAAAGCTGTTTTGTCTACATTTTCCAGAGACCACGTAGATTTATGACTTTTAGAGTTGTCAAATACATTAGCACAGTCATATTTCCAAGATGGAAATATGTGGTTCTGCTGTAAACAGACACTGTCTTTATTAACAAAATGGATCAAAAAAGAAATTCAAGTGTTACATGTAAGGGAATTTTTTATTGCCATAAGTTTTCTTATTTAGTACTGTCATTTTCTATTTTAATTGCCCGTCATAAAATCTTCATTGATTAAAACCTTTCTGCAAAGTTTATTGTCATTACATTATAAGTTGCCAAGTAAGAAACCTAAAATATTTGCTTCTGATACATTCAGCTGTCAAGGTCAGGCAAAGCTGGAACCCAGCTTTGGTAGGTTCTTAACCGCTCTTCAGCAGATATGCTTTCAATGTTTATGGACATTGTATTCTTAAAGAGGCACTCCCTACATCTAGCCGATTATATTCTCAAAACATACTGTGTTCAATGAACGTAAATTGATAAATAGATACAATTTCAAAGAAGAACCTATGGCGAAAAATGCCTCATTTTACCACAATTAATCAATATAGAGGCTTTCTGTAATAAATCGCGTCCATTAATTTATTGTACAACAACACCTATACATAGATTAATGAATGGTTTACGGTACTGCAGTATAGTTTAAGCCGCTGATTTTATCGATAATGACTGGGAATGCGTAGCTGAAACATTAAGGTTTAGAATAATTCCAAAGATTCTATCATGTATGTTTTGGGGGTTATTTAGTTGACATCAGTTATAGGGTATGTCCCTTTAATAATAAGATATATTTCCACAGTCATTGTGGAGTTATAGCTTTTGATTCATCATATGTGACCAAACTGACATTGATCAAACTATAATTTGGTCCGTCAGTTGACAGGGATCTGATTACCAGCGTCATTACTACAAACACGATGTCCGTATTGTGTAATTGCGAGAAAGGTTTTAGTATCATCCATTTTCCGCTTTGTAGTCTAAATGTATAGCAAGTATAAACAGCAAACCACGTGATACCCACTTCTGATCGCACGCACATAACTGTATATTAGATAATCGTACATAAACTTGTGCTCACACTTGAAATCGTTCTCAAACGCAACATATAACACTCGATGGTGTTCACATTACAAATCATCTGACCTGCATTTCCGTGTTCCAACGTTAAGCCGAATTACTCAAATACATTCAAAATTCCGTTGACGCTTTGTTGACAGTGCGGATACATGTATATACTTACGAGCAGTACAGTACATATCCTCATAGACTGGGTACATATATGAATTAAATAAACTGATACGTGTGTAGAAAATATAACCTGCCTTCGTGGCCGAGTGGTTAAGGTTTATGTCTTGAAACCACTAAATATTTCGCTTTTTAAGGGCAATATGTTTGACATCGGCTACCGACGTTGCTCTGTATGTAAGAAAGTTGCCATTTTAATACGGAGACTCGGAGTCAAATACTGGTCGGTTCCAAAACGAAGGACCAGGTTGACTGTCTGCCTGGTTATAGCTGTAGTACTGTTTATTACAAACTGCGGGGCTTCATAGACTTAACTGAACGTAGCAACATTGACAGACTCGCTGTCTGGAATAGGCCTACGTATTCACTCGGTAATTTCTAATTGAACACTGAACGCTTCTCGCTCTCAGTTGCAATTGAAAAAAAACGAATGAAAATGTTGGTTTACACTATATGTTTAAATTGGAATTTCAAAATCGTTTGCAACGCTTTATAATTTGGAAGCGTATTATTTAAAATCTACATATACTCTTTACAGGGACTTATACTGGAAGCTTTTTACAAGAATATGTGTTTCAAAATATGTTATTTTCATACAGTTTGCAAAACTTTGATTTTGTTTACCAAAATCTGAGAGCGAGCAGATTTAAGTAACAGTAAATTGTATTGTTCGACCGGAATGATGAACAACTTCATTTTAGAACTTAAGTTGAAATTAAGCTGTGTAAGTATCAAGAAAAAAAACATTTATTAATATGATACTATTCAAGAAACACTAAAACAACCATAATCGCAGCAAAGTTAATATGTATGAAAGGTCAATGCTTTTCTTAATGAACTTTATGTACAAGCAGTAATAAGTAATATGTCTCGACATTGACAAAGTGCGGCTAAATATGTCTTTTCGTAAAAACAGACGTATTCAATATGACAACTCTATGGTTATCAATCATTGCCCGAAAAAAGTCTATATAATTACACCAAACTATTGCAGAACGGTCTGAAATGGTTCTCTGGCTCATCAATAAAAGTCATTTAATGTGAAATCTTATCAACCATATGCACTGGTCAAGCCCATAATCAAGACAATGTCTGCTACGTGCCAAGAATAAAGGTGTCTCCTTTTTTTCAATGACAATCTAAAAGAAGCCAAAATGCGAAATATCGCGCTAAAAGTAATATTTTTCTTGCTGTCGAGGTTTTAACTTTATGGAAAGAAAGAGAAAATTGGCGAGCAGTTATGAGCGCTCTCGTCTTACAAATAACTGAGCTTAAAGCGTGATCTAGAAACGCATTAAAGAAATATTTGTTGATTTTTCTCATTTATAATTCAAAGCTGACGCAGCTTGTCTTAATTTTGTTGCCATAGCGGAGACAGGACGGGAAAATAACGGTATAAAATCTTATCTAAAAAGAAGTGACTTTCGCATGAGACGTAAATAGCTTTAACAAGTTTGTGTAATTACATCTACAGAGAAATAAAGTCTCGTGTTCTAACGTTTCTGTCAAGCTTTTTTGTACCCATTCTTGACGTTCGGAGAATGTTTATGAATAACGTAACTTATTTCGAACGAGACAGGAAAATAACTTACAATTTTCAATTCAAATGGGCTTCCTTATTCTTCAGCTGTTAGGTAGATTGTCTATGCACGATATTCGTGCAACACGTGGCAGTTTTATTCGATCAACGTCTTTGCTAGCAAAGAATCAATAGGATTTGGGACACATAAATATATGTGTGGCAAGAGAATGACTGTCTTCTGAAAAATACTTGACAGGCACCTAATCAAAAAATATTCTTAAAAAAAATCAAAATATACTGTGACAATATTTTATATACAGTTTTTTTTCTAGTCGGTACTAGCCCGTTTTTGTAATGAATGTGATTAAACCTTTTTTTCTATACTCCTATCTGTCACTTTGGCCAGCAGCATTAATTGTTTATAGGGTTGCTCACCAAAATTTAACTGGCCAAATTGCGAATAGTGCAGATCATGATCAGACAGCACGGAGCAGGCTACTCATGGCATGAACAGACTCCAAGGCTGAATCACTTGCCACAAACAGGACAAGATTTGACTGAACTGGATTCTAAACCATAACTCTTGGCAAGTTCTTCCGGGGAGAAAATATGAATAATCTAAGTAATGAAGAAGAACTCGTCGGTTGTACGAGATGTGTGCTAATACTGTTAGTATCTGATTTCAGTTTGTAATCTAATTGAAAAACAACCAATCGCCTTATTTGGTACAAGTCGAAGTGAAACGTTCAGCATCATCGAGTCATACAGCAGAGCACTACGTGTACCTTTTTTCCTACCTACACTTACAAGAGAAACAACCGTTGGCAAAGACAACTATATCATCAGCATGTGTCCCTCCTTCACTGACGCCGTAATTGACCTCATAAAGTACTTCCATTGGGATAGGATATTCTACCTATTTGACACAGATGACGGTAAGAAAAGTTTCACCTTACAAGTTTCTAGATTAAACGATTTTACAAAATGTGGTATGTATTTAATGTATGTATTTCCAATGTATTGTGGTCCTCAGTTATGCATAAGTCAACATGACAATTGATGAATTATCGTTTTGGTGTGTATACGTGTACACGCACCAGGTGCCAAACACGGCATCATATCAAGAATTTCAAGCGTATTAGCGTAAGTGGTGCCCAGCCAGCACGCATACATTCTAACACAATGTAAAAGAAATCATCCATCATCCAATATGCAAACATGGAGTTTATAAAACTGGTTCATAAAGCATTTTTGTAACGTTGCAGCACATGCATTTTGTTAGTCACTGTTTTTAACAAGTCGTGTTCGGTGACGCTATCGTTAATTTAAAGAGATTCTTTCGAACCATCTAATGAAATTTACCATATTACATCGATCAACAGCAGTATAATTACACTAAACGGCCTCTCTTGAATATGCCGCCTGTCTCTCACTTGATGTTTTGTAATCACATGATAGCCGCGACTCCCCGTGATAAATTTTCTCCCCAAAAATCTAATCTACGGAAACCATCAACTTTGATTGCTGCTTTAAATATTTGCTTGGAAAATCAAATGAAATAGGAAGGCAATTTTCGTAAGAACTCTCATATTGTACGAGGGATCCAATCGCCTCTATCTCACGCAATTATTCTAGTTGTAAATATTTGTATAGCAAAAGTTTGTAAATGGTGAGAATGCGTTGGAAAACAAGCTGACATCGATTAGGGATAATTGGAATCTGTGAGAGAGTGACTAGATTACCATCGACAACGGCGAAATGACGGTAATTGCTGAGAAACGGGCAACTGTAAAGGCGTTTAATGATTCTATGTTAGACTGGTTTTTATTTGAATGGTATAATTTAGATTAATTTCTTGTAATGGTGCCCAATAGCATGGAAGAAATGCCGAGATGCAATTTTACAAGGCTTAACCTTTTCTTGTAAAACGATATTAAAGACAGGATGAATAAAGTGGGACAATGAGACATTCAAGGCGCAGGTCACTTCTACTTTCATCATCTTATATTGTAAATGTCTTAGTCGCCATTCTGCACAAAAAACGAAAGGCGCTTAGGACATCCTTAATTGAAACAAAAAAGTTTAACGTAGATCTACGTATTAGGTAGAAGCAAAAAGTTAGATTGTTTTTATCATACACAGTTTGCTTACATAACTTCTTTCATCTGGTTTTTAAATATTGCTTCATGATAACTATGATTTATTACAGAAAACATGATATACCACTAGGATAAACTTCAATAAAAAGCCACAAGACTTATACTTCCAGTATGACATGAGAACCTAAGTGTACATCATATCACTAGAGTAGCCACAAATACTTTAACATAAACCCTGTCGAATAAATATAATGCTACTTTAACGATCAGTGCAGATCCTGACAAGCCGTCACATATGTGTTGTATGAACATGTTCTGCACTATGCGAATTATTGCTGCACAATATTGCTGTAACGTCACTCTTGTTTATGACAACTCACTTTTACAGTTTCACAAGATTTTGTTCTCGATTTTTTTCAAATGCTACAATTAAGACTAATAAAACACGTTTGCTCTGTTGATGCTTATTATCCCCCGTCCTTACGTCCGACCGAAACATTTCCTGTATGTCCATATCCACATAACCCCTTACAGGTTTTTCCAAATGATGTGCACAACCCGATAGCCGGTAACGCTGGTAGGAGGTCAAGGTCACAACTCAAGGTCAAACGTTTGAGACTTACATTTCCTATCTTCCCCCCACCTGAAGAAGTTTAATGAAAAGGTTTGAATCCTGAATGTATGTCCGCTCAGTATCTCCTAAACCGCTTGATGGATTTGACGTTTACCTCATCAAGATGATGTGCAACAGATTAGTAACTTTATTCACCGTTACGAAATCCGCGCTGTGCACCTCTGAGAGAAAACTACACTCGGTAACATTAATTCCTTCAATGTTCCTATTTGCAGCTGGGGATATAGCTGTCTTTTACACTGTCTTGTTTCTATTCTGTTCCCTGACAAATTGAATAATATTCAACCTTATTAAATACGGAGCATGACTCATAATGAGCGTAGTGCAGATAATATTACCCCTTTGTGGACTTTCAAATGTCATAGCAGCAAAAGAAACTAAAACTAAAACATATCTTCAAATAGTAAAACTAAAGTCACTAATATTACATATACAATGTGCACTTCGTGCATTTTATTTTTCATTTATCAATAAAATAATACTAAACCCTTAGAGATGATTGTCGTTCTACAAAAACAAATAGATCTATTAGATTGATTCACAAACTACATTGGGGCATGAATTAAAGGCAGCAATAGTTTAAGTCTAGACAAAACCTTCACAATAATAAAAAACACTTGTAGTTTCTTATACGGGTTAATCACTTTCTGCTTTCTAAATAAATAATAAAGTATACAATACCTTTGAATGTCATATTCCAAATCAGGACATATTATTTGTGGTTTTCCGTGGACAACGTCATCTACAATAAGCCGCATCAGTGTAATCAACAATTGTATTCGTATTTGTATTGCGAGCTTCTCGCATGTGCATCTTTGTTTCTCCCTTTTTTAAAATCTTTACTTCAACAGGATGTTAAGAATACAAACAAATACAAAACTAATGTCTATACAATATTCTTACACGAATAGTGAATAACCTACATACATGTAGAACAAAATCTATTTGGGTTATTCTGCAATAAACCGACCTTGAACGACGCTACAAGCGAATCGTGTTTCGGCTGTTCAATTTACCCGACGTATAGAGGATCTTACATGACATACTGTGAATGACTTGGGGCAGAGCGGTGGGATCCGATGAATGGCACACGCCCAGTTAACTTGATTAATGTTACGATACCATTTACACTGATTTATTTACTGTTTTGTTGTTATTGTTTTTTGTTTACACAGTGACGTCATTAATCAAGAGATAATTTCTGTCATGAGAAGGTTGATAAATACGTACCGGGGAATGTTTTGGCGGGAACGAGGTCTGCGAGTCCCGAAAGCAGGTGACGGTTTTCCTTGAGCCAAGTGTCATGATCAAATTTTTTTGCATGCCTCTTGCTTTTAAAGCTGATTTCTTGTTCAACTACAAAATGATGACAGAAAACAAACATTTTCCGAGCTGTGTTTGGAGTGACGTCACATGTTTTATAACGTTACGCAGGTTCACGAGTATCGCAAGGAGGGTGCCAGACGGTTTCGGCAGGAACCGAAGCCACCAAGAGAAACTGTGGCGTCATTTATCTATACCTGTAACTAATATTTTTCGTAACTTGAATCGTTATTGCATACCCTGAAAATTCGAACCATTTCTACAAATGAAATTCATGTGAAAATTAGATAATTAAAGTTTTTGATGAATAATCTGAAACACCGCGTATACATCTTTCCTGAATGAAAGTCGCACTGAAATAGCGTCTTTACAATGTTCGCCGGAGGTAACTTCAACGGCAAAATCTAGGTGCGTAGTACGCAAGTGTTAATTACGTTCGATGAAAATAGTTCTCTCATTTTCTTCAAATGTTGTTTCAAATAAGTCGTGTTAGAATCGAAATAATAAGTATCCAAGTTTGGTTTATGGTAGAATAATCCTCCTTTGTGGTTTTATGTGTAATAATATATCACTCAGGCCTTCGGCGTTCGTGATATATTCTTGTGCATAAAAACTCCAAACTCGGGTTATTCTACGATAAACCAAACATGGATACATATTATTTCTTAAATACTTAAATGAGCATTTGTTTTCAATTGAATCGTGTTCCTGATAAGTAGACACTCAGTTATATGGATATTTGAAAAATTCGATTGCATGTGATACATATCTAGATCTACATCCAACATATTTATCATGCTATATTAATGTCCTAGTACCACTTTAGATTTACTGATATAGAAACATATGTTTACTGATAGGATAATGATAGAATTCTAAAACAATGTTAACTGATTATGCCATTTTGTTGTATTCAAGTCGTGTCTTCATGAAAAATAGTTGCCGGAAAGACTTCCTTTTTTTTGCAACAACTGCGCTTTACTTCTAACTTGTACATTGTACTTATCCTTTTAAAAAAACAAAAGTTAGGAATTTTTTGGCACAACTTAAGGTCATTTTCGTCGGTAAGACAATTTTCTTGGAAAAGCAAGAGATTTTGAAATTGTACTCCTGGGACATTAAAAAGCGGCAAGCCTTAAACACTTTACTCTTGTTTGATTCTGACGTAAATGCTTTTTTTTATTTCAAGCATTATGGCGTCTACAGAGACTGTATTTAGCGTTCAGTGACCGTTTTGTCGACGGCCGAAAACAACAATTTCTGATAGATGCAATACGCTTACCGGATGTTGGAAATTGCCGGGAAATTCTCCGGAAATTGGATAGGAACTACAACTTCAATACGAAACGAATTGTCGTAGATCTATACTCAATTCAAGACTATGATAAGTTTATGAGTCAGGTTTGTGCAGTTTTCAGTAATTTCTCTGCTTGCTTGATAACGATAAGAAGGAATGCTACCGAACATTTGTTTATCAATATATTATGATATACACTAATTATATATAGGTTAGTCGAGCCGAGAATTAAATGTTCAAACAAACATTGCATTTGTCATAATGCAATGAAACTTTAAATCCATGAAATTAAATACTCTTGAACTTGCATTATATTAAAAATCTGAGACTGTAGCAAATAGTTATAAATTTGTTTACGTATTGCAGTGAATACCGGCATGTTGCAAAAATTGTGATAAAATGTAGATTGGATATTGTAAAGTAGGGTCAAAGGACAGGACTTATACAATGTATAAAAGACTAGAAATGTTACATAATTACTATTCATGACATAAAACGTTTCTCAGTTCTGACACAACATAATATTAAACCAGTATCACTGTACCTAAAGCAATTACTAATAGACATGGTCAATTTCTTTAAATAGCTTTAATTAAGTGTTCATTTGCAGATAATTGACGTCGGTATGAACAGAGATGGCTACCATTACCTTCTTGGAACACTAGTAAGGCTGTTTTATCTAGCTCAGACTATCGTCTTTGAATAATTATGAGTTTAGATCATCAAACTTGTTAACCCTTTCTTTTATTAACTGTTTCATAGAAAGACTTAAGAGCTTTATACACATAAAAGTGTCTGGCAATGAAGCTTGCAGACTCAGACAGTTTCGTGTTATTGTACAGGGCTGCAAGTTACAGTTTGCTATTATTTTAAGTTAATATAATTGTTGTTGCAGGACATAAATGGTATGAACCACGATCTGTGGAAGTCTTTCACTTATGGAGGAGTGAATATCACAGGTTTTCAGCTTGTGAAAGCCAGTCATAGGCACAGTGCACTTACGGAACTTTTGGAAGAGGACCAACAACCCTCGGTACGTAAATCCTTTCGAATCTATGTTTTCGCTTTGGCTTTGGTGATAACATTTGGTAAAAACCCCGTTTCCTAAAGTGACACTCCCTACAATAGCAGATTATATTTTTCCAACAATAGATAACGTGTTAAAGGAACGTAAAATGATAAATAAATGCAATTTAACGAACAACATAAATCGCAAACTGCTTAATTTTGCACAAATAATCAACAAAAATACCTTTTGTAATAAATCGCTATCCACCCATTAATTATACAACAAAAACTTTACGTATAGACTATCAAATGTTTTATGGTACTGCAACCTATTTTAAAGCAATAATTCCTCTGATGATGACTGGAATGTATAGTGAAAACTTGAAAGGATTAGTAATAAGACTTGCAAGTTTGTTATTATTTAAATTATATTTTTGAATTTATTTAATTTTATACCAGTTTTAGGGAGCGCTTCTTTAAACTAAACATTTCAGTCAATATCGGTAACATCAGCGGTGTAAAATTACATTCAATAATCTAATTAATATTATAATGTTATTAATCAAGTGATTTCATATTGGCCTTGTTATTTGTCCTCGGGCAGTCGTATTGGCCCTCGGCCTTGGGCCAATACGACCACCCTCGGACAAGTAACAAGGCCAATATGAAATCACTTGATTAATGATAACTTTATTATTCAACTTTACAATATTGGCTAAATAAACAAGAATATAAAGAGACTCTAACATGTTTATGAGTTGTGGATAAGGAAATCTCACCCAAGGGTTGAGATACGTCACAAAAATGAGGCTCTGCCGAGTTTTTTTGGACGTATCTCAACCTGAAGGTGAGATTTTCTTATCCACAACTCAATGGACATGGTAGATTTATTTTCTCACCGTTTGAATCGCATTTTCACACAAGTAAGAAGAAATAAATATACAGGATGGGGATGAAAAAATGAAAATCAACTTTTTCTCGAATTTTACTTCAAAACTGTAATGGGTGGATAGAAAATGATCTAACTAAGAAAATGAATACCCATAACCCTACGTTTATTTCAAAAATAAAAATGTTACAGTCATTTTTCGATATCAGCATGAGTGTAAAAACAGAATGGCGTCGTTTAAAAATCTAACGAAAGTGACTTCTCCGTATTGGCCCTCTCTTTTCAACCAATGAGAATGTTTGAATTCCATACTGGCCCTGCTTTTCTCGTATTGGCCCTGCTTTTCTCATATTGGCTCAGTTATGCTTTGTATTAGCTCTACCTGTTTCATATCATGTGTGCAATTTATCTAATAGAGTGTAATATTGAAAAGTTGAATAATAATGATTATTTGTGCGCTTAAATGATGCATTTTTAGATATATGTTGTCGTAAAAATTTAATTTCTAATTAAACGTTCATTGATATTATTATTTATGTTTGGAGAATTAAATATGCTAAATGTAGGGAATGCCTCTTTAAGTTATAACCCTGTTTGGCTTTGCTAGTTGTATCAAATTCATTTATAAACACTGTCAGATAGACTGTCAGCTGAATTTTGGCATTTATGGTCTACCGTAGCATTTAAGGTCCAACTCCAATAATAATTTACACACTCAAAGATAGATACTAAGTTTACAAATAGAAAAGTAACATAATTCTACAACAATGTTGTGATAAACATTTTTTTATATTTTTATCGTTTCTTCACCAAAAACGAAAGAACTCTTAATTTAAAAAGAGTCATTTGAAAACTTTGTTTCGAATAGTATCGGTCAATTTTGCCAGTAAGATACATGTTAATATCGCATACCTGTCATAAATACTTAATCCTGATTGGCCGATAGCGCTCACGTGCCGAGTCCGCAAAAGTATGTGTAGACCTGGAAAATGATGTGTAGACCTGCACGGATTTCAAGACGTCATTTCTGTTATATTTTCGCATAATTTTGACTACTGTTTATGAGGTATACGATATAATAATTGTAGACTAATGTGTCGGTCAATATATAGTTTTGCGGACCTGTGAAAAATGATATTGACCTCGGACTTCGTCCTCGGTCAATATCACTTTTAACAGTCCGCAAAACTATATATAGACCTCAACATTGGTCTATAATTGTATATTATTTTAGCAATAAAATCTGTACAAGTAATTTTACATGCAAAGTGCTAGCGGGGCATTCAGAGAACAATACGCTTTTCGCATTTGCGTTTTTGCAAAATTCCATAACACAGACAGTACAAATTACCAGACAAAACGTTACGTTTTGTTTCGTGTATACATTTAATTCATTCCGACTTTCTGTCGGCTTCAGTTAATCTTTTTCAATGTACTTTTCTGACGAGAAAAAGGATGACTCCAGACAAATGAAAATTAAAAATTTAATTTATTTTCTTTTCAGTCTGTACCCTGAGTCACTTATTATTCGACCTGTATGATATATTATATGTATTATCATCCTTTGTTGTCTTTTCAACTAACCATCTGTCAGTCGCACAGATACTTAAATAGGTGATATTTTTTTCTAAGACACCGTATTTGTACAAGACATGAACAAATAATGCATCACTTCTAAAACAAGTGTTCAAAACAATACACATTCAATATTACTCATCAAAAAGGTATCTTCCAAAAGTTTTCAGAATCTTCGAGAGGTTTACAAAATATCAGCAGGTGCAAATTCAATACGAAAACCTAAATACCGAAACACTATCAAGCATGTCACTCACCAACAACCAGACGCATACACAGAAGATGAAATCCTCCAGCCTTGAGCAAAGGCACGAGAAATAGTGAACACTGCAGCTGCAATATTAACTATATAAAAGCAACACGTCTGCAAAAATCACCACGTAAAGGACAAATACCTCTAATACGTCACAAACCACAAATTGTAAACAGTCATACATATAATATATGGTGTTTAAATTCAGTTGATACAATGTACCACCTTAGAATGGTCAATTACATACAGCATTAGGAGTTCAAAAGCATCAAAAGAAACACTTACTCCTAAAAGTGTTGGGAGATTTAGGGGTATTTGTACACTCTTTATGTTATATCTACTGACGATTGATGTCACACTTGGGTCAATAAGTTAATCTGGTAATGTTTTATGTCTGCCTGAAATCAGCTTAATGTATAGTTTAAACGGATGATATTGCTGTTACAGTAATACTATATTAACATTTCAAGTTGTTTCTTGTTCAACACATATGTAATTTATTTGTCTCAGTCTGATGTAACATACGGTAACCTTAATCAAAAGTCAAAACTTTTCTCAGTTTACATGGACAGAAAACTGAATTTTAAATGGTAGGTAGTTCACAATCTCTCTCTCTCTCTCCCTCTCTCCCTCTCTCTCTCTCTCTCTCTATCTGCGTTTACAGGATAGTTTACAGTAACATCATAGTTGTAGGCATTTGACGGAATCATTCTCCATTTTTTTTCATATTTATCTATTAAGTGAATACAATTCTTTTCTTCCATCCGCATCCACAAAATAAAACAAGTAAGGTCGAATTGCAATATTTTTCGTGATTCTGGTCAAATGAGAATTATAAAAATAAAAATGAGATGTAATTTACATCCATATAATTATGGCCACCAATGCAAATCCATTACAATAAGAAAGTGTTTTTTTTTTGTCTTTTTATGGGGAAGGGCATAATACATGTATGAGATATGGCAAAACTTTAACTGATTTTTGAAATCCAAACAACGTAAATTATTTTAACTGTTACGCATATTTGCTACGCATATTTGCATCGTGAAATCCGCTACCCTAGTGTACTTACTTTATTAATTAAGTTAAACTGCGACGTTAGGACGGGAAGTTAACACGTAATGGTGTGAGCGCATCTTATGACGCAAATGATAAGTTTGCAACTGCGCAACGAACGTTGCATAATCGTAATTTTCCTTAAATGAATTTCCCTTAATGACAAAATGTAAGAAAAGCAATATTCTTTGAAAATAGAAACTCTTATCTAATTAAAATTGGTATATATAATTATTTTCCAAATAAACTTTAATTACATGTTACCACTAATTACGCTTAGTGGAACTTATTGAAAATGTGTTCTGTACAGAACGAAATTCAATCGTCAAAGCAGATTTAAATTAAACTAATTCATGTATTCTTAACGTGTAAACGCTTTTGAAAGGAGTAAATTAAATATTTCTTCTGAGACCGCTATGTTTTGTTGTTTCTGGCAAAATAGTGATCATTCTAAGTTAAAAGGAAACCATTTCATTACCAAAAAAACATCGGCAAAACCAACAGTACTACATTGAGCGAACATGAAAAAAAAACGAATAAAACTAAACGAATTTCCAAGACTCGGAACAACATAACTTATCGTAGTTTCATCGATGGGTTGAGTTAAGATGCCCCAAAACTACAAAATGATTGCTTTTATAGTGAGAGAAAAATGTTTACATAGCAATAACCTTGGTTTTTCCAATTTGGAAGAGTTATCTTAGTATTCTGAATGTTTGTGCGTGCAAATATTTTGAGTTTTAAGGGGCTTGCTTAGGGTTTAAAGAGAAAAACTATGGATAGGAATCCTAACGTTAGGCGTAATAAAAGGCCGGCTTTTTAATTCTAGAATTCTTAATCCAGTCTTTTTTGGCCAATAAATTAAATATACAAATTCACATATTCAGTTATTCAAGTAAAGGACTGACTTATTATATTTCTACCAATTTAATACAGCATTTAGCTATACAAATCTAATTTCGTTATTGAAATTCTAGTTTTTTTTAATGGATTTCAGCTTCTCCGGTAAAACATTGCCTATCTTTCCGCGATGTTTTATTCGAATTCGTGAGAGATATGGTTATATTAAAAGTTACGACAAACTGCACTTTCGTGGTTAAATCACTTAGACAGGCTTGTGTTTGTCATCACAGAAGCAAAGAGACATTCCGGGACCATTTTGTGTTAAGTATTCGCGCTAAAATCTGCCGCTAGGTGTCTCTGGTGATCGGATTCCCGCCAAAATCTTGTGTTTTTATTAAGGCGTTCGCTGGCGGACGCCTTAAAAATGCATTATATACAGAGAATTTAACCATTTTTTCCTGTACGGCTGATTGAAACTATACAACAATCCTTTAACGTTAAATTGATTTTACGTAGGTCGTATGAACAATCTAACTTCTTCCTTTTCATAAATATATAATGACTGCATAGTGTTAATTGAATTCAATTTGATTATTTGGATCCAAATTAAGAAAAACAGTCAGTTCCACTTAAGCCAAATCGGATCAAATGAGACAGGACTTCGGAGACTATCTAATCTTGCGTACATTATTGTATACTAGTACGCATACAGTATACAGTATAGACAATTATGCAGTGTAACCTCACAAAATCTAAATTTTTACAATCCTGTTTCGCACTTGCGAAATGTAAACAATGTTACCGTAAACACGTTTTATAGCAAGAATTTAGAAATTTTTTTATTTTTTCGTTTGAATTGTTTAGTCCCGAACGACACTGGTGAACTTGCCTGTTATCGTGATTTTTTTTTTAAAACGTACTAGGTTCGCTTTGTAGCCCTCGCCGCATAGTGGGAGTAGGCTATAGGGATGGTCTCCGTCATATTGTCCCTCCACATTTAGTTATAAAAATGTAGGTACTTATGTGGCTTAACACAATTAACAATACATTACTGTAAATTTTATTAATTTCGTAGGATACTTGGCTCTTATAAGGCTACAAATTTCTCTTACGTGGCAAAAATTGGACAGATAAAACTTGAAATACGTAGCATAGCCACCAGTCTATCAGTAACATTAACCGTCCGTACTGAACCTCCTCATCCCTTGATGGACTTACGTGAAACGCAGATCAAATGGTCACCTCATCGAGAACATGTGCAGAGCTCATGAGCCGATCACACTAGCTCAATTTCAAGGTCACAGCTTAAGGTCAAACGTTTGAGTGTAACATTTCCTGTCCGCACTACATCTCCTGTTCGTCTTGAAGGATTTTAATGAACATTGGGTCGAATACCCATCTTGTCAGGACGGTGTACAAAATCTATGAGCCGGTCACGCTGACTTAAGGTCAAGGTCACAACTAAACGTCAAACATTTAATGAAAATCGAATGCCTACCATTTCATGGCAATGATGACCGCTGACCTGGTCATGCTTTGATAAGGTCAAGGTCTCAACTTAAAGTCAAATGTTTGAGTCTTGAATTTCTGTCCGCTCCCTATTTCCTTATCATTGTGAAGGATTTTGATGAAATTGTGGTCAAATGTTTGCCTCATCAAGTTTAAGAGCAGAAGAGCTATAATCTGGCTACGCCAACTCAAGGTCAATATCACAATTTAAGGTCAAAGATTTAAGTCTATCCGCTGTATCCCCTAAACTTCTTAAACGATTTTGATGAAGCTCCAGTAGAATAATTACCTCGCTGATACAATAATATGTAAAACCAATGATCTGGTCACATTGGCAAAAGGTCAAGGACATAAATAAAGGTCAAGTGTCTTAAGTTCGTGCCCGCTCAATATCTCCTAAACCGATTAATGGATTTCAATGAAACTCTGGCCAAATTTTCACCTCATCGAGAGCCCATGATCTTGGCACTGAAAATCATGATGATATGTTGAGTACTCTTATTTTAGGCCTTTTCTTTGACCATTTATCGTTGTCTTTAAGAATTTCAAGCTGTGCACCTGCGAGATAAAAAGATAATACCTTTTATGTTCCTAATTGCTACTGGAGATAAAGCCGTCTTTTAGAATACCCTGTTACATTTTGGAAAGTAGTGCCGTTCATTTTTACTACTTCAAAAGAAGTGTAAGAATTTAATTTCCTTTCTTATTTGTTGTATTGTTGCGAAGTGTCTTGCGACAGATGCTTGATTCACCCTTCCAACATTTCATCGTAATCACTATCAAGGAGTGGTGGTGTAGAGGTTACGGTGTCAGCCGCTCATCCCGGAGGTCGCGGGTTCAAGCCCCACTTGGGTCATGACCGTACTTCTTCATATGACACCAACACTGGTTTTTCCAGGAAGCGGACTCGAGAGTGACTCGATAAGCTACAAGCTTTCTTCACAATCGAGCTAAATTAAATTTGTATAAACTAACCATCATCATTTAGATTTAGATACGACAAAATGAATTAAATCGGTATTGGATGTCTCTTTTCGCTATGGCATTGACATTTGCTAGGAATAATAATAATCTGTAAAACTATTTTGATTTTAAAAAATCAAAACCCCAGGAACACTTTGACTATGTAAACTTACTTGAAGCTCTCATAATAACAAGAAAGGTGTCTTACCGGCGCAGCGAAATTGACCGTTATTTCCACAAAAATTAATATCGCAATTAGATACATTGTAAGGAAAACTATGTTGTCAAACAATCTGGTTTTTAAGTGTGTCACTTAACAGAGGTTATACCATATCATCTAATGAAATATTTACAAGGGACCCAAGATATATAAATATGTGTAATGCATATCTTGTGCGTACCAAATATATCAGGGTACTAATTACGATAACGATGCTATAATTGGCTCAGTAAATGAGAAAATATCGGCGTTCCTAAAGCCAGTAATTTGAATCTAATAAGCGGTGCTTTACCGAGCTGAATATATTTTGCATCAAGCTTTTTGCAGTTTTAGCAGAAGGAAAAGCAAACGCTGAGGTATATGGACTAAAAATAAAAGTATAATTAAGTTCTTAAGTAAAAGGTGACTTAGCATGTCTAAGTTATGTACTTGTTAAAAGAATACCAGTCCACAACCGCCATATATATACAAGCTAATGCCTTTAAAAACATGTATGTAATTTGCAAGGGTTTTCATCACATTCAGATTTTACATTATCTGGAAAGAACTGGGAACAATATATCGATGATTGAGGACAAAGAGTTTTAACTTATAAAGTAGTAAAGGAGATGCAAATATTTTTTCTCTCAATCTGAGAAAATTATACAGTTTAAACACAGGTTACTAAGCATAAATTAAACGATAAGTCACTGTAATCAGTAACTGGATAGTTTGCGTCACGAGAATTGCGCGTCTAAGTCGCATACCGACTTATTCCCGAATGTATTTGCAAAATAAAATTATATATCATGATAGATAAAATATGTGCTATGAATTTTTACATTCTAATTCAATAGTTTGAATCAGGAAAATTCGCATAAAGTAGCGAAAATTATAATTTCACAAATATTAATCAATTTCTGAAATTAGTTGTGTTGTTGTTATTTGGGATAATACGTTTACAATATGTTTGTTAGGTAGAAGTAGCGCTTACTGTGGACGCCGTTGCTGTCTTAACAACAGCTCTTGTACAAATCATGCACCGGGTGGACCGGCACGACATACTGGGTTTTAGAAGAGGAGAATTATATCTACATATGAACTGCAGCTCAGATCCTATAACATCTTTATCAAAGGGACACATTATATTAGACTATATATTAAATGTAAGTACAGACTTTGTATTATTCATGCAGAATTAATCAAGATATTGTATATTAATCAAATTGTGATAAACGTTTGGAGGTCGTCTTTTGCATTCAAGAAAAACTTAAGCATGAAATATTGGAGCTGTCATTTTCAGTACAAATGTAACGTACCAAACACATTTATAGCGTTTTGAATAAAAATGTCTTGAATTTTGTTTAAATGCATACTATGGAACAGTTTTGATGCAAAAATTACATTGAGTCTACTGACATCCCATCTTGCATTGTTACGTGTGTATTTGTCCATCTGATATTACATGCTTTTTTTTATATGTTCTATGCTTAAAACTGGAGAAATGATTACACCTTTCTGAGAGATGAATTGTTGTATTCTACATTATTTCATATATCAGTGTTCTGTATTTGCTATTAAACTGAACTTATATTTAAAGATGATTGAGTAAACGGTCGAAATTAAGTTGAACAACCTGACTGCATTGTTTGGCTGTCATTCATACCCTCATCATAACATTCTATAAATGATACTGGATCGAAATGTATTTCTTAATAACTGCGTTTGTCATACTTGAAATGTATGATTTTAACGTTTTTTTAACATATTAGCCAACTGCTAATATAGACCAATATAGCTACATTATACTGACATAGGCATAATATATCAAAGCTAAACAACGCATGCCAGTTGGACGAACAATGCATGTCATCACGCACTGTTGAAACATGCACTCGCATTATTACACCAGATGGCGCGTTTGCATAATCATCGACAATTTTCGGCATCTACGTAATAACCCGTACTTTTAGGAGAATTATGTCTTGGGGAGATATATTGTTTTGCCATGTCCGTCCGTCCGTCCGTCCGTCCGTCCGTCTGTCTGTCTGTCTGGCAAAATAGTGTCCGCTCTATATCTCCTAAACACCTGGAAGGATTTTCATGAAACTTGGGTCAACTAGACGATGTGCAGAACCCATGAACCGATCACGCCTGCTGAAGGTCATAGCTCAAGGTCAAAGGTTTGAGCCTTGTTTTTCGTGTCTGCTCCGTATCTCCTAAACCTCTCGAAGGATTTTCATTAAACTTGGGTGAGATGTTCGCATCAACTACTCGATGTGCAGAACTCATGAACTTACTGCGCCAGCTCAAGATCAAGGTCACAGTTAGAGATCAAAAGAAATTTGACTATATTTCGAGTCCACTCAATATCTCTTGAACCCCTTGTGGGATTTAAGAATAACTCAACACAAATTTTCATCATACTGACACGTTCGCAAAGCGCATGTAACAACCACATTGGTTCATGGTCAATGTCACTGTTACTAAAAAAAATGAAAAATGGTTTCTGCTCAATAACTCCAGTTAGGAGTGACCAATTGCAATGAAACTTGGTGTGTATGTAGCTTACATGGAAAGGAAGCTTGGGGTTGCATCGGGGATCAAGATCAAGGTCATTGTTACTAAAAAGTAAATTTGTTTAAAAAATATGTTGGCTATTAAAGTGTTTTAAGCCAAAAATATTTTTAAGGTCAAGGTCACTGTTACTAAAAAACATATTTAAAAAAAATATATTTTTTTGTTTTAGTGTTTAAGCAAGGTCAAGGTCACTCTTACTAAAATAGATTAATAAAAAATTGTTTTGTTTGTAAAGTGTTTAAAGCAAAAATAAAAAATTTAAGGTCAGGGTCACTGTTACTAAAAAAAGACTTTTTGTGTTATTTAAGCATGTTTCAGCATGATTATTGACAAACTGCCATGGGGGAGACATATGTTTTGTGACAAAAACAACCATCTAGGGAAAAGGCTACCGGAACGGGTCGTAGAATCGAACTTGGTTTATATATGAAGACCTCCTCGCCTCTAAACATTGTAAATGACGTTTTCAGAAGACGTTTCTTGTAAATGCCTGACAAATGGCGAGTTCAATACAAAGGGTCACAATCTACACTAATTTAATGTCAGATAAAACTAATTTCATGTCGCAGTTTCGAACTAGATGGTTTTTTGGTCACGAAAACATATGTCTCCCCCATGGCACCATTTTTCTATTTTTAGTAACAGTGAACTTGACCTTGAACCAAGGTGGTTGTTACATGCACTCTGCACATCGTGTCAGTATGGTGAAGATTTGTGTTGAGCTATTCTTAAATCCTACAAGGGGTTCAAGAGATATGGAGTGGACACTGAATATAGTCATATGATCTCTAATTGTGACCTTGACCTTGAGCCGGCGCATTTTGTTAACGGGCTCTGCACATGGTGAAGTTGAGGTGAACATCTGACCCAAGTTTCATGAAAATCCTTCCAGGGGTTTAAGAGATATGGTGCGGACACTATTTTGCCAGACAGACAGACAGACGGACGAACAGACAGACATGGCAAAACAATATATCTCCCCAAGACATAATTCTCCTAAAAGTACGGGTTATTAAGTAGGTGCCGAAAATTGTCGATGATTATGCAAACGCGCCATCTGGTGTAATAATGCGAGTGCACATTTCAACAGTGCGTGATCGTCCAACTGGCATGCGTTGTTTAGCTTAGATATATTATGCCTATGTCAGTATAACGTAGCTATATTGGTCTATATTAGCAGTTGGCTAATATGTTTAAAGACATTAAAATCATACATTTCAAGTATGACAAACGCAGTTATTAAGAAATACATTTCGATCCAGTATCATTTATAGAATGTTATGATGAGGGTATGAATGACAGCCAAACAATGCAGTCAGGTTGTTCAACTTAATTTCGACTGTTTACTCAATCATCTAAATATAAGTTCAGTTTAATAGCAAATACAGAACACTGATATATGAAATAATGTAGAATACAACAATTCATCTCTCAGAAAGGTGTAATCATTTCTCCAGTTTTAAGCATAGAACATATCAAAAAGAAACATGTAATATCAGATGGACAAATACACACGTAACAATGCAAGGTGGGATGTCAGAAGGCTAAATGTAATTTTTGCACCAAAACTGTTCCATAGCATACATTTTGGGATGTGAAACGAACAGCAAAAACATAAAACTAAGTGATAATCATGAAACTACATTTTCCAACTGGCAATTGTTACATATTTTACTATATTTTGTTTCTTATTGAGTACAATTTCCACAAGGTTACCCTGGAAGGCAGTAGCGAGGGATTGTCAGGGAAAATAGCATTCGACGAGTATGGAAATAGGAAAGGTTACAAGTTGAATATATTCCACTTAAGTTATAGGTCACCCCTTAAACAGGCAAGATACTTCTTTTGTATTAACGTGAATATATGATAAAATTAATGTTATAATTTGAACGAAAAGCTAACTTGTTATATTTTAACATTATGGGTGCAAGTTTCCTGATGAAATATTCTAATTTTAGCTACTTAAAAAAATCCATTTGGATAATGTTATTTCGGTGCAAACCTTAACATATTGTCTGAACAACAGTTGATACGTTTTAATCCATTCGATAGTTTAGGTTCAATTTGATACTGTAACTATTACTACATGTTGTGTGTATGTTTAAAATGCATATAGTAATTTTTTATTTATCATTCAATAGCTTTTATCAACTAACAGATTTTCAGATATTATGTGAATTGTCTTTAATTTATTGTACTGTTGATCATTGAAGGTTGGGTATTGGGAGCATGGAGAGGGTCTCCGAGATATTTCAGTACACCCAAAGAGCGACAACGACGATGAGAAACCTCACAACAGAACGAGAATCGTCACAACAATCATAGTAATCAAAAGTCCTACGTAGTTGTAAATTATTGTCGCATTTAATAATCTTTTATAAAAGCAGATACAATTTTAGCAAGATGGCAGAATAATGCTAAAATAATGCTAAAAGTAGTTGAGTATAAGGAGAATTTACAAACTGAACTCAAAGAAGTGTATACTTTCTTCAGAGTTACATGTACTGAAACGTAAGACATATTATTTTCAGACTTGTTTATAAACATTTTCGTTTGTATTTCTATGCACTGTGACAAAATCTCTACTGTATAACCTACGTTCCTACGAAATTCGTTTTAATTACAATAAATGTATAAATAAAATTATTAACATTGGTTGAATGATATATATATATAATTGTTCCTATACTTGCTTGCAGAATGAGCCCTTTGTACAAATGAAGAAAGCAGATAACGGGAAACCTAGAATAGGCAATGACCGATTTGAGGGTTACTGTATTGATATGATGAAAGTGGTTGCAGAGAAGGCAAATTTCAGCTACTCGTTGAAACTTGTGAATGATTCTCAGTATGGTTCGAAGAAGAACAATTCTTGGAACGGGCTTATCGGCGAATTACTGCGTGGAGTGCGTTTTTCATAAAACTATTGTTTTGTTTTTATTTTTTGCCAATTTGATAAAATTATGTGCAATGTAAGAGTGTGTCAACATCAATTGCTATTCAGAAACCCTTTATTATGAGTAGTCATTAGCGTTTAATAACTGTGCGTATTAATGGAGGTTAATATTGGATATTTGTTTTATTTTCTCTAAAGACATGTCACCGTAAGCATGCAACAAGAATATTTTAAGTGCGGACGTGTAAGTCCTTTAATAACGTTTAAGTCTTAATGATTTCATATTTATCATATGGCTTCTAATCATGGCTTTTAAATCGCAATTCCAAATGGTTTAATCAAAACTACATTAAGACCGTATGATTTGAAGTGTTAAAGTAGATAACTTAAACTAATTTCAAACTACAACATTTTTTCAGTATAAAATGTAAATAATATATCTAAGTTAGTTTTAATGAGCTTTATAAACTTCCATTTCTGACTGAACTATGTGCTATATATGCTTTTTAAGGCAGGTTTCATGACCTTCTTCATAAAATTACAATGTATAACTACACTATCGCATTATGAGTTCGATTAGCATAACAATGTCATTGTGGTAATTAAGAGAATAGAAAGTAAGTGTGGTCATCAATGTCCTATAAACCCATGCGGTTGTTTTATATTTTTCTTAAACATGTCTTTCATTTCTTTTTACATTGTAAGTATTAGACAATATTTTTAACTTTAAGTAAGCTCTTATTTACAAACCACATGCAACAAAAACTGTTGATTTCCTTTTGAAATGCTCATAAAACTACCTTCGTTCAGAAATAGAAGTAGATCCATTATAGTATTGTTTAAGACTCAAAAATAAGGTAGCTGCAGCCTTAATTGCACTTTCCAGACATCTTCGTCTGATGAGATAAAGGACCCTAGTGAGTTGTGTAAATCCAACTATTTTGCACAACTTCACTCAGCTTTACAAACATTAAGCTAGACACATTGGCATCGCTTCAATCTTCGAGGAAAACATTAAGCGTTGCATATATTTATCATACATATCGCTGGCTGTAGGGCAAGATAATTTTGCAGACACATCAGTTGTCCCCAGAGGACTCAAACCATTTCAGTGAAACACATTGCTCAACAACTATGCTAATTATATACGATTTCAAATTTTTTTTACCAATGACAACAGCATTAGATTTAATTCGAAAACGTGTAAATGTTATAATTGATAACAAATTCTTTCAAATTCAAACTTACTAGGTCATGTACACAAGGGGAACGACATTTTTATGACAATTCGCATCGTTTCTATTACAGGAAGCCGACCTTGCCTTGGCAAGCCTTACAATTACCCACCAACGAGAACAAGCAGTATATTTTACCAAGCCTTACATGAACACCGGGATAAGTATCATGATAAAGAAGCCTGAGAGAGAAAAGCCTGGGATTTTCTCCTTCATGGATCCTCTATCGCTGCGAGTTTGGGGCTTGATCATCGCAGGATTCTTTGCTGTCAGTTTTATACTGTACATGGTTGGAAGATTTAGCCCCTACGAGTGGCAAGATGAGGGGGCCAGTGATGACACAGCTCCATCAGATACTTTCTCATTTGTAAATACTCTTTGGTTCTCGTTGGGTGCCCTTATGCAGCAGGGTCCTGATATCTTCCCAAGGTGCGACAATAATTGTATTAGCTACATGTACATTATCAGCTTTTCTATCTATGGGTTGATATCAGCTTCTGAATGCATAGCATTCCATATTATTATTTTATGTTTTGCTTTTTTAGTTACCGTTATACATGTTTCAACACTGTTAAAGCTTACAGGTCACTTCAGCTTCAACCTATTATTTAATTACGCCTTTGTTTTGTATTCTGCGTCGTGTTTGTGTATGCGATGTCTTTTACTGCTATGATGTTGTCGTTAAAAATATTTTTAAGTTGCAATGTGGACATTGAAACTTGCGTTTTCTTGTATTTCTAGGATTCATTCTTTTTTGTTGTGTGTGAGTTATGTGATTACGCTGTTAAGACATTTCCTTATATTATACATTCCGGGATAATTGCTACTTACTTAGCAGATAAAAAAAGTCTTTCATTAAATGAAACGTTTATGCCATTTGTAAATGAAATGAAATTTCACCCCTGTCTGATCCTCTGCTTAAGTTATAACGTTTCGTTTCTAAATCTAATGACAATTGAACAAACGCAAACTACTTAAGATTTGACATTTGTCTTACTTATTATTCATTTGTTTATTCACCTTTGGGATCTAGATTCAAACGACTCTAGACAGAGTAAAGTCCCTGCTTGAAGAATTTAACATAATAGTGTTGTTGCAGTCGCAAATGTATACAGTGAAATAACCTATCTTTCAAATCATGCAACATACTCGAAAGCTTCAAAATATTACTGTATATGTCAAGACTAATGGTACTGCTTTAATGTCCATTATATCAAATATTATTTATAGTTCATTTAGATAAACAGTTAATCAGGTTATTAAAACACAAGCTTCTTTTAGTTTTAATAACAAAATTTTAAAAAACAATAATTATTGCTAAATACAGGTTAAGTAATATAAGGTCATTATAATGATGAATATTTTTATTCTGAAAAATAGATTGAAAAATTGACGAATTGCATTTTACAGGTTACAAATGTATTAGAACTGTGTGAGTAGTGACCATTTAGAGACTATCAATTGCGCATGTTATGCTTTTCGTTGTAAAATTTCATCACGACGTTTCAGCTTTTTCACACTAAGTATAAAAGTTTTATGTTCAAACTAACAATTGAATAACATAATATATAAATATAGTAGGTAACATCGTTTATTGTAGAGAATTCACACAGTCCATGAAAATATACAGAGTGTTCCATACAGTACTACAGGTGGACTGTTTATCGTGCTCTAAAATACTTTAATTCGGGAGGTCAGCACACAATGTCTTCGGTAAAGTTTGCGAAATTTTTGAAATTGGAAAGACATACTTCATACTTCATAATGACTCATTATGATGGTAGTACACAATTTAGTTTACGAACAATTTACAAAAGGATATGACATAATTCAGTTTTCCTTGGTACATTCTTCAACGTCGTGTAAATAAGGAATGTCACTGCAAATGTGTTGCCAGATTATGTAACCGTTGACGGAATATGTCAGCCTTGACGTCAAACTTCTTATACCGTATAATCCGATTTATTTTGTGTTATCTTATTATTTTGTTTCCACGACTTGAACAAAGAAAAACAGGCTATTTATGCGAAGTATCTGAAAAGGTTGATTAATCTGTATTTTCTCGTGCATGTATGTTTTATGTGCCCTAGTTGCAGGATAGGTCAATAAGTCAAACAATCAATAAAGGCAGGAGACAGGGGAATGACAGATGTACACCACCAACACTTGAGGGAAGTTCACAATCTATTACAAAATGATGATACTTGGAATAAATCAGCCTTCCTTTAGACATTTCTGTAGAAATTGTAACAATTGATATGTTGCTTACTTTAACCATTTTAAGATTGGTCTAGCTCAAGTGCAGTTAATGATGAACTATATATAATGTATCTTTAGATTAACCGCTGGCAAAATTCTGAATTGTAATTCCTCGACAAGTCATATATATGTCTGCGACTGAGTCAAAGTTTATATACATATTACAAAGTACAAATATTCGGATATTATTATATTGGATAATGTAAAATGTGTAAAAACAGCTTTATTCAGTTGTGTTTCTCCCTTCCAAAATAAAAGTGTTTCTTGGTATAATGTAAAAAATTCGTTTACCGTTATAATCATACTACCATTTATATTGTTGAAATTTTAGCATATTTATTTCACTTTCCCTGTTATATTGTGTATTACTGTTACATGTAATTGTTTCCTTATAATGGTCATCTGTAATTAAATTATTGCAAACTTCCTTTACAAGAAACGACAAAACTTTATACTTAAATATATCAAAATGACTGAATATAAACGTTTAAAACTAAGAAAATTGTCTTCGCTGATATAACCTAAAAACCAAAAACAAAGGAAGACATTTATATTAAACATCAGTCATACGACTATATTGTTTTACTTCAGATCGCTTTCAGGTCGTGTTCTAGCAAGTGCCTGGTGGTTTTTCACACTAATTACCATATCATCATACACAGCCAATTTGGCAGCTTTTCTCACATTTGAAAAACTTACAACGCCCATCAATTCTGTTGACGATTTACTGAAACAGCCCAAGATAAAATATGGCATTCAAAAAGCCGGGGCAACTTATCAATTTTTCGAGGTAAGTTCAAACCATTGAATCAGATTTAATTTTGATTTAAGAAGTCTAGACTGTTTTTAAGTCAGCTAAATTTGTTGTCGAATATCAGATTGTACAGGATATAGTATATAACAACTTTATATTTAACGCGCAACGTATTTACATGTAATTATGTAATTAAAGTATTAAGTCTCATAATCATAAGATTATGTAAAATCTATACACATTGTTTTAGTTGTTGATAGCTTAGCAAGTTCGTTCAACAGAGTCGTAGCTTTCTTGACTAACAACTTTGACTTACAACTTTGACGAGAGAAAGAGAGAAGTTGTCTTTCCCAAAAGACTATATCACAATGACACTACTAGGTATAAAACCCATGACACTTCGACCCTGGTGCAAACTCGTTATCACTGAACTATGGTGTCAACAAATCACAAAAAGCACAACACATGTGAGCAGTGAGCGCTCATCAAAATTCACACAGACCACACTTTAATCAGATCAACAGATTATGCAGTATACCTTCACTTATCATTATCAAAATAGTTTATGTAATACACTCGCGTCTCTTTGACCTAAAATTATGATATTTGCGTCACCTTACTTGCTTACATAAATAGATTTTGACATTAACAAACTAAGCCAACGAATGACAACGGTACAACAATTTTATTGTAGCTTGTTCAAAATTAAAATCATCAAGAATTATTTTTATTGGGAGGTTAAAGATATGTTTATGTAATCTGTGATTAACGATCAATATGTAGAATATACAGTAACTAATTAGGTTTCTTTCAAACCCAAGTGCTACTTAAAATTGTATTTATAGCTAAAAGCCTTGTTAAACTTGAGACAGTTTGATACTTTACTAACATGTATTTATTATGTTTGTAAGATACAAATTAGATAATCCATTAAAATAATAAAAACGAATTTAGATAAAGGCAGCAAACAATTTAAGATTCATTGGCTTTTAATATAGGATCGGCGTATATCCTCCCCCGTAGAACTCTTGGAGCCGACTACCCATTTAATACACTCTGCATTTGGAAATACTTTCAGAGAACTACTGGCAATGATTTATTGACATATTGTATAATGGGCATTCATTCAGACAAACTTGTTAAATTACATTTGTGTAAAGAATGACGATCAGTATTTCTACAGTTAAAGCAACCTGTACTGATGAAGTATTTTGATAAGTATGCTTTGTTTTAAAAACTAATAAGATATTACAGGGTGTAATTCAATAATTATTCGGATGTAAAGCTAAAAGATGTTAAAAATGTCAATATAAACTTCACTGCTCCAGTATCTCGGCAAATAAAAAAGAACTAAAACATACCGCTGTAGCGGAATTATTGTACACAACATACGTCTTCAGTGTCAAACATTTTTTGATTAATGCCCCTTGTATACCTTACTAATCAACAGCGGCTTTAGCAGCCAATGCTTTTGAAAGTATAAGTTGACATCGTTTTCACACTCCGTTGAAGTTACAGTATGTGGAAAGATTACATTATAGAATCAAGACATATGGAAAAGGAAACTTTACATTATTTTTGTTTATGTTCAATAGGTGCTTACTCTTTATCACCTTTAAGTGTTAATTGGTTTTTACATGTAATAGCGATAATTTTTTTTCGAAACTAAATAGGCGCGAATTTTAAAGAAAACAAACAAATCATTCACGATGAGGCAAAAACCGAACTAAAATAAAATGTAATATGTGGTATCAATGTCAGTTTGATTTATGCTTTCACAGAATGCCAAAGTGCCAATTTATAAACAGATGTTTGCAGTGATGCAGGATGCTATTCCATCGGTTTACGTCGACAGTGCTGAAGAGGGCTGGAAGCGTGTAATACGAGAGAGACAAACGTACGCGTACCTACTAGAGTCTTCCAGTAATAATTTCTACAATCAACGAAAACCATGCAAAACTATGAAGGTTGGTCGCAATTTAGACCAAAAGGGGTATGGTATAGCAATGCCAAAGTACTCTGATTTAACGTAAGTCATTTGCATTTTCACCTTTAACTGCTAAATTTCTCAAATGAAAAGAAATACAGTGCAATTAATTTTAAAAGAGAGGAAATAAGACGTAAGTGTTAACTTGCTGAATAGGAAACTTTGCAGACCATAATCAGGCTGGAATGAAGTGTAGGCTGGTCTTGAAGGCAGTTTCATTTATGACCATTAGGAAAATATTTACAGAATATATCATACAGAATAAAAAAACCAAACTTCAGCAGTACCTGCTATAAAGAAGTAAGCGTATAATTTCACAAGTATTGTCTATGAATTCATTAAAACAAAAATAGTTTTTGAATCTCACCCAAGAAAAAAAAACTACGGCTGTAACTTGATTTTATGATTATTGTGCGTTTATATAAGGTAACGGGAAAGGGGTCAAAATGCGGTTTACCAAAGTCAAAACATGGCCTGTGCAACTAGTACTGATTTTAATTTATTTCTGCGTTCTTTCTATTCATATTAATCACCCTCGAACCACAGTGTGACCAAAGCTGAAGAAAACTGATTATGAGACAAGACAGGAAACCAACAAATATTTATTACTTGTACCAAGACTTAATGACATGTAGTATCAGGTGCCATGCAAGCAGATACACCTTAAATGGGCTGACCAGCCAGAGAACCAAGGACTTAAGCGTTACCCATCGATCTCGTTAACAATTACTCCATTGATGCCCACGTTTACCTGTCTGAGTGAAACATCATTTCAGATGTTGTATATAGCATATTGTCCCACTGCACAATTAACATTTAATCTATATTCATACTGTCTGTAAATACCAGGATGTTTCATTTCGCACACAGTTCTTAATGCCTTTCAAAGATTCAGACGTTTGCATGCATACATCAAAGATAATGGCAAATTTTCACTCAAAATATTTATAAAGGAAATCAAGTTGTTCATTTCCATATCTATTTGTCGTGTGTCTACTTCAGTCATAAAGTAAACATTGCTGTCCTAGAGATGAGAGAAAAGGGAGACCTTCTTAAGTTGGAAGAGAAATGGTGGTACAGTAAAGGCGAGTGTGGAAATGCTGATGGAGGGGTACATTTACATCTTTACTTTAGTAAATTAAAGTAACTCTTAAAATAAACAGACAATTATGAAACCAGAACTATTTTCATAACAAATTATGATAGAAATGCCTGTTTTAAGTTAAACCTTACAATATGATTGAGGTTTCCTGAGACATCTATACAGTATGGATCCGATCCAGAACATAAGGCGTGTACGTACTAGTTGAATCATGTCATTTCTTGTTCCAAAAGCAAATGATTACAATTCATTATTTGTAAAACATGTCTCAACGTTTCCCTTTATATTCGTCAAGAAGATCATCATTAATCCCATAGACCAAATGTTTGTCAACTAGGGGTGCTTCTACGTTTAATATTCACGAAATACTCAGACTTATAGCCTTTTTTACGACTTCGGAAGCAAATTTTTAGCAAGGATGAAGTCGTATTGATGAAATTGCATATCAAAATGCGGGCGGAGAGGGAAATATGCCCCTATTGAGTGTTTACATTGACATTTGTCTGGCTTTGTGAAATAAAATAGTATATAGTTTAGATACTTTCTTCAAAGATATTTTCGAACATTTAAATTTAAATCATTAGGTTGCATGACATTTAAACCGAGACACTGATAAATACAAAGTCAAGTACGCTTTTCTTTAAACAAGCTTTACTCTTGAGACACCATGCCAAATAAGTAGTTTAAATTTATGTAAATATGAAAACTTGCAGTTCAGACATACATGTTTTGTTGACGATGTTCTTGCTATCAGATTGTCAAGAGTCAATTGTTAGCACGCTATCTACAAACCTCAATTTAAAAGCAAACATTTTAAATTTGATTTAAATCCACCAAAACCATAATGATTTTCTAGTCAGATAGGATAGAAACATTCTTTTACATGTAACTACATGTAAAGTTTAGTGGACGGACAGTTTCAATCTCAACACAATCCTCACATAATCTTCACACATCGTATAACTCGATCAGGTACTGTCAAACACTACACATTATCCGTACGTCTCAACTTAAACCTACTCTAACTTCAGTCAGTCATGACCAGTATAATATTCACCATGAGTCATGTGACACCTGATTAATTCTATAGTTTTATCTATAATTTAACGTAGTTTTCATTGACATACCACAACAATTGTTAAATTGGCCACCGGCTGAGAAAATGACTAACGACAAATGAGACTTTGTTGCCATGGCTATATTTATCGACTCAAATACTTAAGCCTTAGAACATATAATTATGTATGTTTTAACGAAGTTGCCTTCTGGTTTTACGATGTCCTTTTTAGCCGATCTTTTACCTTATTCTCTGAAGAATACGTCAACATCTACGTAAATTTACACGAAATAAAGAAGTCTAAGGCAATGTAAAGGATAAAATGTAATTTATCGAATGACTTTCATAGTGCTAGCATTATGTGGTGTTTCTGTGGTTACTTAAGATTGTGCTAACAGTTTCAATCAGTTTTGAAAATGTTTCACAGAATATGAAGGTACATTTCTACTTATCTAGGCCAATTGTAATCTTAATATATTAGAACAATTTCTGAGGATTTTAAATTTTTTTTTATGACAAGCCTCACGTTTCCAATGAGGTAATGTGTAAAGGTCGGCATAAATCATTCCAAGGCGCTGTACAAAATGTAATTAAAGTAATTCTTAGACAGTAATTGGCGCAAATGACCAATTATCACTCATTTGTGTCGTCTGGATTTAGCGAAAATAGATACAACAAAACCCAACAGTGTTATATCTAGAATAGCATCATTTACAAATCACATCTTAAATATGAAATGTGTCTGCCTCTTTCTTTCAAAGAGGTGAACGTACCGAACATTTCTGAAAATGTGACAAAAATGTGATACCGCAGAGTATTTTTGCACGGAACATTATATTACCCTGCGGGAGGTAAACGCATTCAGTCTAGTAACGAATATAGATAATTGTGTAGTCAAACTATTTACTGGATGCCAATTAAGTTATCTAACATAAATGTAACTATATTATACCTTAAGAATAGTACTTTCAAAAGAATATACTAAATACAGGTCTTCTCAATCAGATACAAGGCTGTTATATAGCAGTTACTAACATATCGCATGTAAAGCTGGCTGTTCTCTATTTTACCGATACCGGCACACTCTGTCATGTTTTAACATTTGACAATGGATTTTCTCAAAAGCACATTCTTCTATGACTTTTAAAAGCACGTGTTTACATAGATATGCATATGATACTTCCAGCAGCTTATTCGCATACGTTTACTTCTTTGTCGCGACAGAAATCGCATTTATCTATTAACAATGAGAGTAATATAGCGCTGTTAATTATAATGCTAAATTTTGGTTTTACTTGCAACATTTGCGTTGACCCATTCATATCTGTTTAGAAGGTGATGGCTATTATTTAACAGCATGGATCAATCATCATTCCCCATTTATTGTATAAAAATTTTCATTGTACTTTATGGTTTTTTTACAGGACAAAGGAAAAAATGCACTTAACCTTAGCAACGTGTCTGGAATATTCCATATATTGATTGGTGGACTAGTTTTGGCAATGGTCATATCGCTGTCTCAAATCGTATTCCATGCAAAAATAAAAACACGGAGTCAAAAGGTATAACTTTTCCTTTCGAAATGAGGATTAACGCGCAAGTAAAAAATGAATTTTTGTTTCGATAACTGTTTCAGGTTTTGGTTGCTATGCGATATATGATGAATTCCGTGATGCTGTATATAGTTTGGCATATTACAATTGGATCTTCAACAGGAATTGCTTAGTCAAATTACAATATGCTAGAGTGTGTTAAACGTTTCAATAATTCGATATTTTTGTGTTAGTATATAGAGGATAATTGTTGGTTTCGGTGTAAGATCACGTTATAATTTCACCGAGTGGGCACCAAAAGTGATATTTTCACGAGTGGCGCAGCCACGAGTGAAAATAACAACTTTTGGTGTTCACGAGTGAAATTAACGTGATATTACACCGATGCCAACAATTTTTCTGTTTATTTTATGGTTAAAACTCTACTTTTATTGAGTTTGTTTCTATAAAATATCGAAAATCGCGGGAAACGTCATCAGAAAACATAGCGCAAATGACGTCATTTAAACGACGTCATCGTCGCATGGTTTCCAGCATTAATTACGCTCGGTATACTTTTTGACGTAAATCCGGGTTAAAGATTGCAAAAACAGTGAAAAATAAAAATGGTAATCCACTGTTTCAAAACTGTGGATTATCACTTTTATTTCACTGAGAAAACTCTATAATTCACTGGAAAACATAAAATAAATTCCTATATTATTGCTATATCAATTCATTTGTCTAGATAAATGACTTTATGTGTGTGAAGATTAATACTAATTTTTGTATTATATACGGTTCATTACTATTGTAGAATTTAATATTTGTATTCAATTTGGAACAACTAATGTGAGTTGTATGATTAAATAAATAAAAGAAAACAAAATAAAAACAACAGTTCAGTAAAATTTAGTATTCAAAGAGACCATCACTGTTTTCATGAAAACATTATCTAATGCCTCAATCAATAACTCAATAATGTATTTAACATCCATACATTAGTGTCACTCAATATTTGTATTAATATAATTGATATTGCAAAATTTGACTTAGAAACATTAACTATTTTGAAATATATTGGAGGCACTTCTTTATTTTCGATTGCTCCTTGACAGTATGACATTTGTTTATACTGTGCGTACGTACAGTATTACCTGAAAACTTTTACCAATGGGTTTGAGGGAGTTTGAGCTGTCTATAAATAACTGGCTGTTCATTACTGCGTGAACAGAAGTATAATTAACCATTTATGCTCAAACACCAAAATTTAATTTTATAAGGGCAAGATATATGGAATGATATTTAGGTAAAAATTATACAATGCCTGCTTACTGTTACAATTTACTCATTGACACTGCTATTGTGCTTATTGGTACAGTCATTATGCATGCTTGCACTTTCATAACGCTTGTTGATAATTACACAATGCCTGCTTACTGTTACAATTACTCATTGACGCTGCTATTGTGCTTATTGGTACAGTCATTATGCATGCTTGCACTTTCATCACGCTTGTTGACAATGATACCATGATTTCTGGAAGTTACAACTTGTTTTGTGTTTAGTCCCTGATGTCTATATGGCTGAATGACAGTGCAATGTAGCGTAATGAAATATTTCAACATGCCGGGACTGTATATAAGCTTTGATATTTCAACATTGCACAGTAATAATGCTCCTAGACAAAACACAAGATGTGACCACACAAAATGAAAGATGCAATCAGCCACTAAGCAAGTTGAAAGTAAGCATAATGTTAATTGCAGATTTGCACATCACATTTTGATACTCGTAGTTTTCGCGAAAGATAACGGATATCTCCGGCCTATGACGAACTTAAATTAGCTGTTGCCTAAACCGCTTCCCATCAGTTGTGTCCCTTTGTTTCAATTACAGTACTCCATTAATTAGCACATCGCCGCTGCAACCTGAACTAGTAAGTTTTATGTAGCTTTCAAGCTTTATTTACAGACAATATTTTTATTATTGGAAGAAATACATCGCCTTTAAAAATTTTCTCGATGTCTCTTCTATACTACTGACAAAATTTAATCGGCATCGTTATTATAAGTGGAATAAAAAATTGACGTAGAAGACGAGTACTAGAACTGGAGAAGATTCTACAAGACCAATACAAGTTATGTTTTGTCTCTGTTGTAAATAGTGTAGTGATTGTAGGTTTATAGGCCACTTCCAACAGCCTTGCTGTTGGGTTATAACCCTTTAGCGACGTGGTTGAGTGTTCGCCTTCAGGTCACAAGGTCCGGGGTTCGAGCCCCAGGAGGGACCTTGGTATTTTCTCACCCAGGATTTACTTTAATGGTGTCAGAAGTGTTTGACGGACTCATTCGGGGAGCATGGAGGGTCAATCTGGAGAGCTGTTTAGCTCTGGAAAGTAAAAATGGGGGAAGTGTAGTGGTTGTACGTTTATAGGCCACTTCCAACAGCCGTGCTGTTGGGTTAACCCTTTAGCGACGTGGTTGAGTGTCCGCCTTCAGATCACGAGGTCCGGGGTTTGAGTCCCAGGAGGGACCTTGGTATTTTCTCACTCAGGATTTACTTCAATGGTGTCGGAGGTGTTTGACGGACTCATTCGGGGAGCATGGAGGGTCAATCTGGAGAGCTGTCTAGCTCTTAAAAGTAAAAGAGGGAGAAGTGTAGTGATTGTACGTTTATAGGCCACTTCCAACAGCCGTGCTGTTGGGTTAACCCTTTAGCGACGTGGTTGAGTGTCCGCCTTCAGATCACGAGGTCCGGGTTTGAGCCCCAGGAGGGACCTTGGTATTTTCTCACCCAGGATTTACTTCAATAGGTTTTTTGGGCATAGTAGAGTAGTATACCGTCGGAAGTGCTATTGAGCCATTCTGCACTAGTCAATTGCAATCATTGCCTTCACACCGTAGGGGAACTCGGAATGGGAGGGGAAATTGCCGTGTTTTTAGCATCCAGCTTTCCAATGTAGGAGTTATGTTATGTATTGTAACTGAGGGGCAGGAGTGTTAAAGAAGGATTTGACATTATATAAATATAGTGAAAATGAAAGTGGAAATCTGTTTGTTTTTTTAACATTATACATACTCGGATATCCACGATAATCTTTCCGGCAAATAATTATTCAAATTACGGAAAAAGCACGACTAGAACATAGCGCCCCCTGTTATCAAAATGTGACTTATAATTTTGAAATGACATTATGCTTAGTTCTATTTTGCCTAGTGCCTGATAACATTTTCCATACTTGTTGATCACTTCGTGTATTTTGTTCTTGGATGCATTACAAATTAACCAAGATAACCACAGCATGATGAAATAAACCATTACGCTAGATTGCACTGTCATTCAGTCAAATGAAAATATGAAAAAGGTATCATGGCCTAAACAACATACAAGTTGTAACTTCCAGCAAGCATGGTATCATTGTCAACAAGCGTGATGAAAGTGCAAGCATGCATAATGACTGTACCAATAAGCACAATAGCAGTGTCAATGAGTACATTGTAACAGTAAGCAGGTATTGTGTAATTTCTACCTAAATATCATTCCATACAGATACATATTAACAAAAGTTAACAACATTTTTAAACACAGAAACTATAAACTTGTCTGTTTACAGGATATGTATAGATTCAACAACAGATTAAACAACCATTCACATCCAGATGTACGATACAAAGGACCGAGCAAAAGGGTCAGCATTGAAACAACTCATGTGATAACATGCACAACGAGTAACGGCGGGGTAAAGACAATATTTAATTTAGTGATTTGTATCCCTCAAAATAATTTTAAGTTGCAAGTCATTGAATGTTTGATACATGTACCTAAATGAAACTAACATTTCAGGGTCAACGATAGGTGCTATATGACCGTACGTCATTAACTTGTACAAAAGACGTTCCATATGTAGACCATACTTTTATATAGAAAAACTGATGTAGATATACTTTCAGGGTCAACGATAGGTGCTATATGACCGTACGTCATTAACTTGTACAAAAGACGTTCCATATGTAGACCATACTTTTATATAGAAAAACTGATGTAGATATACAAGTCCTACTAACCAAGCCGTCTTTCATTTATAGTTGCACCTCAAATTTCAATTTAAAAAAAATCTATAACCAATAGCAAAAAGTTCACTCATTTAAAAATCGGAACAAGACTATGTAGGAAAATAACCGCATTTCTATGTTTTTAAACCCGTCATAAATTAGCGTGTTTTATTATCAAAACATAACTAAAAAATATGTTCGTTAACGAGCTGTGTAAATGTAGCAAGAGCAAGTAACAGTGTACAATTTACATGTAGCATACGTGTGAAGTTTACCTACTTTTATAGTGCCTATTTATATTGAATTTATTTTTGTTTCCGACTTTCTACAAAATTGAAAACTTACAAACATCGTTTAACTGTTATAGTAGTGCATGTATGTGGTAATCCGATTGGTTTAAAGTAGTAAGTGTTTTCGAAAGTAACTTTAAAGTGATGAAAACGTCATTTCAATATCGAAGAAGTCAATTCCGAAATATGTTTTTTTATATTCCAGGAGCCACATCTAATCGAATTTGAAGATGACAATCATAAAGAAAACATAATTTCATTGGATGATGATATCACGTGACAGATGCTTTTCGTTTCACCTTTTTAGAGTCGTTTTCATACAATCTTTAACAATGCCTAATCGATGTTGAGAAAGTACAGAGAAGATTTTGAACAATGTCGAAACAGATTAAGTGTACTTACAATTATAATGAAACTTTGCAGGTGGTATTTATTCTGACGTTAGGCTACACACTTTTATTAATCTTTGACGTAGTTGAAGAAGCATCTTTCGGTAATTCCAGCCTCTTCCATTGCAGAAATGATGGCCTAAATCTCACATATTAATGAGAAAAAATACTGCAATATAGTTTTATTATATTGAACGGTTTGGTTTTCTTATTGGAACTACATGTTTGTGTTAATTACAATTTGTTTACAATACTTTATTTATACCTCTTAGGTTATAATATGAGAAGATCCGGCGTAGCACCTTACATAAAGCCTATTCTCATACATGTAGTTCATTGTAACAAAGCGATTAGTATAAGCCTTTTAAAACATTTGCTCAAATTGTTTGGGTTCAAGTGGAATCAAAATGCTTTCGTGAAATGCTTTCATCTAACAAAATATCAATCTTTATATTAAAGGATAGGTTTATAGATAGACTGATACATTTGGTCACAAATGAATACGGAACACTATTACAAAAAGTTTGCTTTACTGAGAAATATTATAGGTTTTAAAATTCTAAATAATCCGAAATGCAGAGCGTTTTAAAAACACAATCCCATTTAATTCCGATATCTAATAGTTCTCCTTTTTTATGGAGCTTTCACACGATTCCATTCGGTTTCAAGTCAGATTTTCAACTAGTGTACAATCACCTTATTGATTAAATAATTCTGTTTTGGAATTTATAACAAATTTATGGGTCATATACCACTACTTTGGTTTTCCCAAATTTACATAATTATGCAAATGTTATAGCTATTTTGTTTTGATATAAATTGTTTAAGATTTTACAGCTTTCCTTTGAAAGCGATGTTAGCATTAAAATAGCGTCATAAAATGACTTTTGATTGAAGATTGTAATGCTTTAGTCTTAACTTCTTGGTACAAATAATATAAAAGAAGCAACTAAGTAATTTGCAGGCAACAATATTAAAAAAGGCACATTGGACATTTCAGAAAAGTTAATGAGTTAATAGTTAATAAATACAGTGAATGGGTTGAAAATTGGTAATGAACAGAATATAATCTAGAAAAGCGATTGACAACTTAGCCAAAATGTTCCTCGGCAAAGAAAAGAAACCGACAATGTCAACGACTGTCCTCTCAGTGATACCAAAAAGAAAAAAAAACAACAATTATGTTGGTCTTTCGCAATATCTTTGCAAATATACGTAGAAGAAATTCAAATTTGTTCAATTTCCATACATGGTTAACTTTAAGTCTAGCCAGTGATATCATCGAAACGTATACTCGAACACTTTGGAATAGTATCTAAGAATCTAGTAACTGTCGATTCTCTCAGACTAACTTCTCTTCGATACATTTCCCTAAATTGATGTGTGTCTCTGGTGATGCATTGGAAGTGATTAAATAGAGTTTGAAATTACTTCCTCGTTGTTTCATGAATTTTATTTATTACGAATCATGTTTCTCTGAGGTACGGAACAGTTGTCGTAGCACCTTTTCAAATGGCAATAATTTCATTTTATGAATATGTCGATTGTTGTAGTAATCAATACCTTGTCGGATTCAGGATGTTTCGCTTTGCGGAACAAATGTAGGTCGAATTATAAACAATTCATTCGGATCTTATATTTACATAAAACGTGATATGGCATTCTAGATATTTAAGATACGTATGATAACGGTTGTTTTTAAAACTCCGTGCAAGAAGGTACAGTGCACAAGTATCTTCATAACTAATGTTAAGGTTTATGCAGGTAGTACAAAATGTTTCACTTGCAATGATTTCTGAAGTTTAAGTGAACTATACGATATGTGTCCTGTAACTAAGTTCAACGGGATGATTAAGTGCTGGAATCGTATTAATGCAAAACTCTTTAGCGATCTGTCCGAAATTGCATCAAAATAGTTTTCTTTTATTTATAAATTTAGCATAGCATAATTACATGCGATCGCCAGTGGAAGGTGATATAGAATTATTCAAGAATTATTTGTAGTATGATGTGTACATGTATAGTCAACTATACTAATAGTAAATGATAAATTTTTAAACATCTGTATGCAGGGTTTACCTTTGCACGCTGTATGTTCCACTGCAGAGGAAATGAATACACAGCTAGCATAAATACCCACATTAGATTAAGAAAAATAAGTAATTAAAATTGTTAATACATTTTTGTGTAAGTTGTTAATGAGAAGCAGAAATAAAAATACATTTACATGGTGTATTTAAGTATTTAATTTTTGATATTTTTTATCGCTGTTCAATAGACTTTGAGTACAACACATTTTTCTTGAGCTTGCAAATGATGAGAGTCCAATAAAATTCAGTTTACTTAAAAAGAAAATATATCATGATAGGCTGGTTCCAAACGTAAATTAGGCATAATCACCTTTTGACTATTCTTTTCTCAGATGTTCATATATCTTATAATTTCTCAACAAGCTAAATATTAAGATAATATTGAAGCAAAAAACGGACATAGAAAAAACGTTTTATGTTTTTCCTATGCAGAATATTGTCAAATATTTATCCGTTGAATTGTTTTTGCATTGTGGAATGAGATACAAATCAGCAATATTTTCTAGTTGCCATTCCTCTTTACATTCAAATTTTAGTTGCTTATTCCTACATATAAGATGAATCAAAAGGTACTCTAGCAGATGTTTCCTTCGCTAAGGACATATACAAATGAGTCTTCAAGAAAGGCCCTTGTACACGCAAAATAAGTGTATTTATATTTATCATGATTAAATTAGGTTACATGTGTACTTATTGCTTTGATAACAAATGATAATGTAAATATCAGTGTACGGTATTATGTTTGATCTTTTTAAATATTTTGATATAAATAAAAATAAATAATTTTTTGTAATAATTTGTTTGCTTATTTTTCGGTTTTGTTTAATATCTGAAGTTTACTGTAAATATACATCATACCATAAAAATAGGTATATTCAGTTGCTGAAGACACACACGAAAGTTGTTACTTTTTAGATTCAACGTCAGTTTTAACAGTGTTTTTGAATTAGATATTTGCAGAAAGGACATGTACTAGACACCAATCCGTTGTAAGAATCTGCCAAACATTTAAAACATTTAAGACACTGTCAACTTTGTCAAAAGTGGGCGTTGATATTTCGTTTTTAATCATTTTAATTTACCGTTACGGTAGTACATAAAATCTTATGTTAACAGGCGGTTAGCTAGATTACATTGTACATATGTGCTTGCTGATCTTATTTTTTATTACCCTTCTATTTCTTAAATTTTGAAAGATCAGCACATACTAATACATTAATGTACTGTACGTGAACACTGTACGTTGAGCATTGGGTACAGTAACGTAAAAAACGCTTGCCCGGTAATATCAGTATCTACATTGTATTTACGGATCGTTTACCAATCAGAAGACCGCAAATTTTATCGAAGGGTAATAAAATATATATTTATATCCGTCCATGTAGGTCATATAACATACTAGACGTGCAAATTACACTGGGTTTCAGTTTCTGCAGGCAGATTAATTTACAGGAAGAAAATTTGGAAAAGCGAAACACTGAAACAATTACGTGATCGTAAGGAGAGTTCAGAATATCAAAAAAAATCTACAACGCATTTTGCTTAAAGGTTATTACATGTTCTAAATAAAACTGATTCACAAACGTAGCAAACTAAAAACTGATACGTAATGAAATTTGCTGTTTATCATAAACTCTTAATCTTTACACAATGTTCATTAAGGATATTTCGAGGTATGGTTTAAGTGTTTCGGACAAGGTGTAAAATAACGGTACTTTCCTTGGTGACAATGCATCTAAAGTGTTCGGGTATTTCGGCGATGGTTTGGGCTAAATAGTTATGGTATTGTTATATGACCGTCGACGCGCGAAAATGTACCGTCGGACATTTGTTACGTTATTCGACAATAATTGATAAAAAACCGCATAAAATTTACATTTTGGTCGCCCTCTTTAATTGCAAAACCAATGTTAAAAACTGATAGCCACTATATTTTCCTCAACAGAAACATACTATTGGTTTCAAAATCCTCCAAGACCATTACTGTGGCAACAGCAATTTGAAATGATTCTTTTTTTTTATTTTGGCTATACCCTATGAAAAAAGCTTATCGTGGAAAGAAGACATACAATAGTTCACCAGATATGATATATATTGAAAGAGTATATAATGTTGCAACCAAAAATAAATGATGCTGTTAGGAAATGATTACCGGAATGGTTTACTGCCCATGTAAATTGAAGTGAGTTTTGACGTCAAAGTGTGGTATGTGACATCATTTTTAGACTGAACAATGACGCCTTAGGTATACTTTTTCAAAATGTTGTAGTTTTGTATGTACTGGACGCAGATAACTGATATTTTCCAATATTGATATTGAAATATTGTTTGTTCAAAATATGCAAGAAAGCTAGTTTTCAAGTATTTTGTCCGAATGCCCATTTTCCCGTGTCGCTGGTCATATCATTTACTGTAGTTCTACCAAAGCTCAGTTCACCCTCTGTGGTATTCGTCAGCTTAAATACTGTACTTTGTCCTAGAGGCACATTTGTAAATAGTTTAAAATTTTGTAGCGGGGTTATTGCATCTGGCTGATTGGTACGCAAAGGTATGGTCTTTATTTCATCGCATTTGGTGGTATTGCCTAAGTCGTTTTCTTCTGGATTATTGGGTTCCGGACCTCTACTTATTGAATTGATGAGATGACGGATTTTGATAGTTTTCTATGCCTCTGACTTTCGACGTTTGAGTTCATCTGTGTCATGATAAAGTTTGTATGCGCCTTTGATGACTGAGGCATCGGATTAAAACCTCTGCGATGACTTGGAATCGCTACAACTATGTTTTTAGTTTCTTCCGACTTAAAACCAGGGATGTTAACATATATTTTGACGTGAGCCCCTTAAACGTTTAGAGAATGATCTAGACCTCTCATAAGTATCCCTTTGAACATATTTTAGAGACTGCAATGGAGATCCGTTTTCAGATCTATATTGCTTTCTTTGAACCACTTTTTTATTTTTACTAAGAACATTCTAAAAATGGACTCTAGATGGTGTAGATGACGAATATAATGACATCAAACTAATCTTATTGGAAGAGCAGGCGACTGTTTGTTGTTTGCCACTGTTACCTTCAAATTGTTGTTTCGCTTGAGGAAATATGATGAGGTTTGTTCTAGGTCTTGCGTTTCCCATCATTGAAGTCTCCCGTGGCCCAAATAAAGCTATCGGAGTAAATGCTGCTACATCATACATTTTATGTGGCATACCTTCAATACATAAATCCGCTGCAATACAATATTACAATTTTGTACTGATACTTGGTGAGACTGATTAAACCCCGCTTTTAACTTTTGCAGCTCATATCTTGCCTTCCGTCTGTGATTACGAATGATCGCATAAAAAGTGTGAGTCACAAGATTTAATGTTTTTCTGTGTGACACGTAAATGAGGTTAAATAAATTTTGTTTCCGGAAATCTAATCCAAAGAGATGCTCGTGCAAGGAAAAAACATTCTCGTAAATTTCAATTTATTATTTTGTGAGTGTACACATATACATGTAGTATATTCGTAAAAACCTGATCTGACCTTAATTATTTAGTAAAGTCACCAACAGTAACAACAGGGTTTCACAGGGGCTTTGAAATAACAAATGGTAAATCAATAAGTGATAAATAATTAGTTTACAGTTGTCGTTAAAGACATATTAATGTAGGATTACATGTATCACTAAACAAAAGAATTAACAAACTTGAAATGATAGTCTTTCGAAACAAAAATGCTATTCAGTTCAATTTAACCATTTTATCATAATGTATATAAATAATACAAATATTATTTTGCTTTAATTTATTGTTGGATTTGTTTTAATCCACTATATACATGTAGTTGTATTATGGCTGCTGCATATAGGAAAACTGAACTGTATTTCTTACACGGAAATGTCATTTGCACTGTGAAAACGGGCGGGGCTTAACTGTAATCTATATACAATAACCCACATACCAAATGTGCCATAATGCAAAATAAATATAGTACTGTTCTCGGGATCAAATACTCTATTTATTACACGTAAATAAACATTTTTTTTACTACCGGTATATAAAAACTTAATTCATATTTTTTTGAATATTGAAAGAGCATATTTTAATATATTTTCATACTGTGATACATGGAGATATGTTGTAATACTCAACATTTATATAATTACTCCTGTTTAAATAAAAGATTTATTTATAATTACATTAAATCCTAAAATAGTATAATATTTGAGACAAAAACAAACATATACATTAAAAGCACATACCCATACCAAAAGGTGTATCAGATATTATTTGCAAGTAAACACATTTTGTGTAGTTTGTTTGCAATTAGGTTTGTAACTTTTACAGCGCCTATGAAGAGTTACATTCCTCTCCATCGTTAAAGTTGTAAAATAGCAAAAGTAAAATATTGTGAAACTTCAAATTAAAGAATGTTCAAAATAATAAATTAAATATCAGGACTTAGTCATGAACTATTTCACAGGAATTAACTACTCGAAATAAGAGGTTGCCTTCCTAAATGTCTAATTTTGTTTTGTTACTTTGACTTTTCCTGGCATACAAAAAACATAACATATGATTATTTCTTTCAAAATTGCCATTTCATACAATGTACGTTAGCAGTCACAATAGTTGAATAGTCTGCAAGTTACATACATAGTATGGCCGTTAAAATTGTATTATCTGGTTTAGATGTTGTAGCTTTAGGCGTTATTGTGGTTGTAGATGTTGTTGTTGTCGAAGTTGTAGTTGTTGGCGTGGTAGTTGTCGTAGATGTTGTAGTCGTTGTACTAGTTGTAGAGGTTGTACTAAATGTTGAAGTATAACATGTCGTGGTTGTTGTTGGTTCAGTCGTTGTCGTTGTTATTGTTGTGGTAGTCGTGATTGTTGATGTTGACTTCAATGGGGAAGTTGTTGTTGTTGAAGTCGTGCTGGTTGTATTTGAAGTCGTCGTCTTTGTTGAAGTAGTGGACGTCGGGGTCTTAATCAATATTTGCATGTCATAAGTTGAATAAATCCAACGTTTTGATACATATAGCGGAAGTGTTTTCAACGCAACGCTATCAAAGATATTTTATTGCAAACCTTCAAAGCATTCCCGCTTACCGAAACACACTTTGTGACCTTTTGACCTAGTCGTGAAATGCCGCTAGATACTCTTCTTTTGGTATATGTTTGGACACTGGTATATAGCGCTGCCAAGAAAACTTTTGGACTTGTATTTTTGTCAGAAAGCAATGTCTTAAACCTTGGAAGTCGCATGTACCGGCGAGTAAGGCGGATTGTTTACATCATGCAAGTTTTCAGACACCAAAAAACCTTAACATCTTCGCACCTGTGAGAGGAGGCGTTGTAATGAATCAGATTGGTACCTACCTATCATAAGCTTAGAAGCTTCTTATTGTAAAACATTTTGACTGTTCTTATAGACGCGCCAGTGACTGTATGACATGATGGACAATGCACGAAACAACTGGCCCGCTAGAATAAGGAATAAATGCGTACAAATGGTTATCTTGGCAACACATGGGCGTGTTCAAACTTATCGTTTAAATGCGTGTTATCAGTACTATGTGGCTCAAAAATGTTCAGCTATGTTTCGTCACCTGTTAGCAATTTAGAATAAGCCCGACCACAGCAGTTTTTGTGTCTGCTTTGCATTTATATAAAGCCAAGTGCAGCATTTTATATATCCACGAATTTCAGTCCTTTTGTTCATGTTACAAGGTGAATTGTAATATGGTTCTTGTAAAAGACTGCATATATTTCAAACTTAAATATCTCGGTCATTGGAAAAGCCATCCATGAAATCTATGGGCATCGATGGCTTTTGAAAACAGAATTAAGGTGTAGTTTCAAAATTAACCTGGGATAGATCTATGGAATCCAATAAGTGACACAACTGTTTGATGGACATTTTAAGTGTGTAGCTTTCTTCTTAGTACAGAAACTATAATTTTACGTAATCGATGGAAAACCCGTTCTTTCTAATCCGACTGTATGCATTTTAAAAATACTGCATACTATTTTAAATATTTTGCTGATGCCTGCTTCAAATCGATCCCAGAAGGCCGACACAGTACGTATTCATGTTTACACCCAATTGAATCATGGTAAAAATGAGGCTTAAGGGACAGCAGATATTTAGAAAACTTGTAAGAAATGAGATTTATTGAGTAAGAGCTCTTATTGATAGATATAAATGAAAACAAAAGTACATGTAAGAGAAAGGTAACATGTTCAATTTCTAATTAGGATAGTCGGGAAGAGATATTGTAATGACTTCTTCGTTACACAGATTCATATATTTTGTTTATAACTCTGGAACTGTTTATTTTTCGAGAGAACTAGTCTTAATCAGTGATCATTATAGATTATGGTGGTTACGTTGAACGGTAATATCACGTTAAGGTATTTTGTCCATAACAGGTCAATCATTAACTTATGTTCGTATCATATATACAATGTGCAATAGAATAACTTAAAGAGGCTCTACGGACAATAAGGTGATGCTTCCAGGCCTGTAAAAGAAAAATGTTCTTAATACCTCTTACACTTAAAATTTACGATTTAAAGATCTAGGCAAAATAGTATATTTCAATTACTCATATGGTACGAAACAATGGCTTAAACGTCCATCAGAACTAGAAAAATGTCTACCAATAAATAGTTAAACAGTAAAAACGGTAAATCTTCCACAGTTTTGCCTCATGTATTTTTCAAGCAATGAACAACTGTCAGTTATTTGATAAACATTAAATAAACATAATTATTAATTAGTGATTCATATATTCATGTAGTAGTTTCCGTTTGTTTGATAAAGTTACGAAATATTAAAATTATTCATGAACTCATATTCTAGAGAGAAATCTCATACTAGTCTATCAATAAAGACCTACACAAAGTGACAGGGGCGTTTAAAGCAAAATTATTTCTATACGCTTTTAAATTTTAAATTTGTCTAAAATTAACAAATGCTTTCATTATTATATGATTTGAATGTTCTTCAAAGCTGCATTTATATTATTGTTCCTATTCAAGTTTAATTTTCACGATCATTACATTTAAAGTTACATGTAGTAACGTGTAAAAGAAGCTCCACGTTTTCCAAGTATGTTAAGGATGTAATTGTGTTTTCAACTAAGATGAATGTAATATTGAATTTATTTCCTTTTAAAAAATTCACAAAAGAGATCTAGCATTTACAAAGATGAAACTGTTCAGCTGTATCACTCTTAGTATTACATTTCCGTTAATAGTTATAATACCCATCACCGACTTTACACATTTTTCTGAATGTATCCTGAATCTATAGTTTGTCACGTGTCTACAAACAACCTATAATATTTTTTTAAATAACGACTACGGTTGTTTTTCAAGGAAAATAAAAAAACAAAAAAAAAAAAAAAAAAAAAACAACACCAAATATGAATATGTTTTTTTAACGAAATTAGAATGGAAAATAGAATTCATTTGCATAAAATTGCTAATTAAAGCTAGATCAGTTCTAAATGATATAATTTATCAGTCTCTGATACTTAAGGCTCAGGTTAATTTAGTTTTGCTTCAGTTTCGGTATCTATATTGGTTTGGATAAGGGATGATGTCAACTGTGGACTAGCTAATACTTCGCCGTTTTCTATATTGTCATTTGGTGTAGCTATTTCGGGTAAAGTTACATCGTTCACGGTAGATCTTCCAGAATTCAATACATTTTCTGGTATGTGTGTCAAGACAACATCATCTAAAAAATTTGAAACATTAACATGACCTGGATTTGCACTGAACAATTTTTCAGACGTATCAGTTTTATTGACATTAGACTCGGAAATGTCATCACTTCTGACTGTATTTATGTGTGTTAATTCACTTTTTTCTGAATCAATAGATCTTGCAATGTCGATATTAGGAACAAGAGGTTCAGTTTGTTCGAAAGCCATTCTGCTTTTCATATTAAGTGTTCGTTCTAGTTCAGGAGATATAACAATAAGTTTTGCCGTCTCGGGAACTATCGACTTGCTCGAATCTTGCGTTTACTGCTCAGCATTTGCCGGTACATCCAAAGAAGTATCCATCTAATACAACTTGAACCAGCACGGGCACTTTCTATTACTGGGGTATAATTGATCGAACTTTTGTATGGTGAAGCCGGCTTTGAGATAGGATGTTCGTTTCCAACAGATTGGTGAGCATCCGTCTGATCATGTACTGTTTCTATTACAAAAGATACATTGGGCGTGCCAGTTGGCTCCTGAAACGGTCTGTGTCGAATGTAAGTATCATCCTTCAAATGGTGTGGTCAATGATTTTTCTAAATGACTTGGGGAACTTTCCTCTCGTATAGGACTTGGTATTGGATGGACGAAACTTCTGCTTTTAGTCAGTCTACCAGATGTAGGTGTATGCTGGGTAGGAAAATAGGAGCGTGAAGGGATTTTGTTTGGAAGCGCTGGGGACTGGGCATATTGGTCTGGTGTGCTTGCCATAGTGAGTTTGAAATTATTATTTTTGGCATTCGGAAAACGTGCACATTTGTCCTTGGCCTTGCATCTTCTAATATTGAAGTCTCTCGAGGTCCAAATAAAGAACGCGGTGTAAAAGCTGCAACATCTTATAGTTTGTGATGCATAGCTTCTATGATTAAGTCGGCTGTAACATAAAACAAAAAAACACAACATTTTAGATGTCGACTATACAAACTGAAACCAAACCAGTGTTCGGATAAGTAACGCAGCATCATTTATTTTCCCGTTCTTATTTATCAAGAACAGTTTTTACTTCAGACTAAATTGATGCAAACTATGCAGCGTTATATATTCTAAAATTTAAAAGAGGAGCTTCACTAAGGTATGTTTGTTATTAAGTCCTTTCTAAATCGTGTTTATTGCAGGTAATTCACTGAAATGCAAAAGTTAAATAGATGGCAAATAAAATGCATATTCTCTTTTAACAATTTGATTCATTTGAGAGAGTGTGTCTGTTTTCATTAATATCGCTAAATTATGGTTTTGCTGGTTGATAAACTAAGTAATACAAAAAATGTATTTATTGTGTGGAGGACTCTCTTCACCTATATCCACACACTTAAGTGAAGATTAAGACTTCGTTAACAAGCCACAGTCGAATTTTTCAAAATAGTAATTGTCAGACCAGAAGAATTATTCTAATTATTTGCCGACACTTATACAGCAACCAATGAATCAAAAGCAATGTATCCATACGTTCTGGAGTTGGAGGAGGTGTCGGCTCTTTCGCTGGCTCAGGTGTTACTGGTCTCTTTCCTTTGCAGAATCTATAAGCGAGGAGTCCCACAATCAGTAGTGATGTTTGCAGATATGAATTAACAGTCAATTTAACAACAAACGTTCAGATATACATAGTCTTGAATAAAAAGCGTGGAACAATCAATTTCTCTATAAAATGTTTAAAGAGAGGATATTGGACAAATTAACCTGATCCTGCTGACCTTTATAAGCATAATTTCACGGTCGATTTATTGTCTATATTTATCTCCGGTTTTCATTTTACGGTGCACGTAGTAAGCTATTTAAAATAAATGAGAAATATCTTTCAGGTCTATGGATGGTATCTATCGGGTCGATAGCTCAGTTGGTAGCGAACTTGTTCTTTAGTATTTCCAATCTGTACCTCGTGCGTCCGAGTCTTGCCTACGTCAAAATGTGATTTTCATGATTTGGTCCATTTAATATTTTAAGATATTTAAATTTCAGGAATATAATAGTATTTCATCATATCCATCCTTAAACATCTTAATATTTAAAAAAAATAAACACGAACCACATGCTCGTGTATTCCGTGGTCGACTGCATTCGTTGTTCATACTAGTACCAGACTAATAAACAAAAACAATGAATCAGTTTACGTGATTCGAGCCCTTGTATTTCTAGTCAATATTTTTGCATATTAACCACTTAGCTACCGATCTCTAGTTGTTCCATTTATGAACAGTATAAACAATTGTTAACCGGCAAAAATGTCTGATATTCTAACGAAAAGTACCGCTATTGCACGATACGCTCCTGGGAAATTGATTTATTCAGCGCAGTCACTGAATAATTTATTCATGCATAGAGGCCAGGATCAGGGTAATGTGTTCGGACATTAACACTGTCAACGCATTGTTGCATTGGCCTTGCATATAAAGAATGCTTAAGCTTCATGACAGTGGCTTACATGTATATGAAATGCAGACATGTCTTTATTCTAATATTTTAATCTTTATTACACTCAGGTAATTAATAAAACATCAAATCAATTTTCAAAATTTGCAGACAAAGTAAATATAAGTAAACATTTTGCAAAACAAGAAAACAGGAAATTAAGAAGCAGTTGT
>JAFMSR010000008.1:16396534-16422221 GCA_022818135.1 Saxidomus purpurata
CTCAAATGTTGACATTTACATTAACCATTGTATATAACCATAGTTTCTTGTGTATATCTATTTTGGGGTGTAACTTATAGATCATCTTTCATTGTATACTCAAAACTAGAATGATATAAGTTTGTTCTTGGCACGAACTGGTAGCAACAGTGGTTTTTCTATCCTATTGTTGTTAAATGTTGCTTCATTCACCGTTTTAAATATCTGGAAATTGATGAAATGTCTTTTCTGGTTTTGTAACTCTAACAACTTTCTTACCTTGCTCTTGTCGTACTTCAGTGATGTCAAGTTTGGATCGAATATGAGTTTATCAGGATCGATATCGATCGGCGATTGGAACTTCCCCGTACCGCATAAAGAATAATTTTTGTTGTGAGTTCCCCAGAATTCCGGTCCTGCAATAAGATGATAGTAATAAGAAATATTTGCAGATTCTATTCGATTTCTTTTAAAAGTGCAAAACATACAAACCTCATTTTAAAAACATGCACAGTGTATAAGCTAACGTCTTCTTCCGGGAAATAGTATTAGTGAACACACGAAGGCACCTACTAAATGGTTATATTATGTACATTTTGTACTTGGTTATCTTGGCGGCGGTTCCAATCCCAACATTTTTCTACCGCGGGTCTTTTTCCCATCGTCAATTATTGTCAATAGAGACAGCTAAAAGTCAACTAATAATGGCCGTTTATGTGCCTTACCTGTTACAGTGTTGTGGTTGCATATATTTGCATATATAATAATTTTTAAATTCTCATATCTCTTTTATATTTTATCCGATTTCAAAATTTATTTCATTACATTGTGCGTTTGAATATTGTTAACCGGTTAGTGATTCTGATAAAAACGGTTTTTCATGGTCGCAAATAGTTTTAATGGCCCTGTCGCCGTTAAAACAATGCAACCATAAGAATCGTGTATACAGTCGCAAATACCAAAGTTTCAAAACACTTAACCCTATAATACCTATAACTGCAGCATTCTGATACAATTTCAACTAATTTTGTAAACACTAAAACGACTTTGTTTGTCCTTGCAAATGCTCCTTAAGATTTTGTTGCAATCATATGATAGGCAGAGAAGCAGATTGCAAGTACCGTGTTGTCTTAATGACTTATATCTAGCACACATGAATAACTGTTTTGCTGAAATTATTTTGTAGCTGGATTTTTCGAGGAACCTCCCTCCGAGGGCCTCTTCTTGTCATTTGTATAACCCTACTCTTATTTCTGTCGCAGAAGAGATTTTACTGTCATCAATTGTAGCCGAATAGACCCATTTTATAAATGTTGAAACTATAAAATGTGCACGTGAAACCTAAACGCACATAAAACAATAATCTGCTAACCTCTGCTGGTGAAAGAAACAACTTGTGCCCCTTACGCAAATCTAAGGCACAATAATCCGACGATAAATATTGGTCTGTCGTTGGTAAACTGCAAGCTAATTTCATGAAAAAGGATAGTGATGTAGCTAAAATTATAAACTACACTATCCGGCTATGTGGGTCCGTATTGTGTTTGTTGCAAGGTGCCTTATTCATTCTATATAACTTGCAATTTACACAAAAATAATAACCATAACAGTAGGATGGAATGCAAAAAATACATCCAATCATGCCGTGTCTATAACATTTAATTGGACTTGTTTTTATCCCATTTTAGGAAATTGGAAAAAGGGCATTTTTAGTTTTGAAGAAAGAAGTCTATTCTATTCCATTAGTGTTCCTACTGCAATGCTGAATCCAGAAAAAAATGATATGCATACATTTGAATTTGACTGGATGTCAAATACGAACTTCGTTATCAAGAACCAATTCCAGCGGCTGGCATTGATTTTCGTCTGACACTTTTTGTGGAATTTCTTATGCAATTAATTAAAGGTTTCAGCAAAGTCATGGTGATACAACTGCCTGATAACTGTAAATACATACATCGATCATTCTATGATCTTTCTACATTGTTGTTTGTGACAAAAAAAAAATAAGTTTGCAAAAAGGTACACAATTGTAGATAATACGGCGCTTGGACGGGACAAACTGTCTAGAAAATCAAAACGTATTAAATGTGACTTTCTGGGCTGAAAGCGTGAACTATAAATGTATGTTAGTGCAGGTATGATTATGGTATGGTTTTTTATCAGACGTACTTTTTATTACTTCAAATTTACCTGTTAATTATTGTTTTATTTTCGTGACATTTATACATTTTAGTAACAGACAAAATACAATGTGTACCTAAATATTAAATTACGGAATTGCAACTCTGTCGCCAATTTATATCAATGCAGATCATAAGATCTTCATCAGTACACGTCATACACCACAAGGGATAAATAAAGTAATGACGAAGTAATGAGGAATTGATACGAATGTCGTTTTGACGACCAGAGTGCAAATTAAAATCAACAATTTAAATACGGACCACTGACAAAATTTACCAGGATAATGTGAAAGACGTTTTTGTCGATGACAAACATTTGTTTTATTTTCATCAGTACAAGCCAAGTCCGTAACTTACATAATGTAACAATGCCAAACTTTTAAACAACCTACATAGTTATTTCTCCCTTGTCCAGTTAAAAGTGTCAACGTGTTTCCATATACAACAATGTATAAGTAGAGCATTATAATCTTATAAAGGAGGTTGAGGGCTCGAATATCGTCAGTAAAATTCGACTTGCTTATTCACAATCCCTTGTAACACTGTATGTACTGGTCAAAGCCCCAATAAACAGTTGCCGAGAGCAGTAAAGTTTTTTTCTGCAACAACTTGAATCTGCAATCGATTTCAAATAAATACCTTTAAACTAATTGTCTATATCTTCTATGTGAATAAAACACAAACTTCATTTCCGATCACTTGAAGTAACCATAAACATCGATTCAGGACAACTTTCACAGTTGTCTAATGGTGCATTAAATACGCGCTCTAATGATCCAGACACATTTGAAAGTTTTCCGATGAAGATCAATTAACTGGATCCATTTGGTCACTATTTCTATGTTTACGTTCACCACAGACAGTATCACATCTAAAATAAGACAGGTATTTGGCAGTAGCATAATAATACATTCAAAAAGGGAAGTTTATGAAACAATGTTTAGGGAAACTCTCTGTATAACTTGCATCCGTAGAGACGCACGGTTTTATACGCTTGCATGTTTGAACATTTATTTAAAGTATCAGTAGAGAATGACTGATAACTATGTAGTTCTTCGTTAATATTTCTCTAAACATATTGTGTATTTATTTTTGAATAAATACATGATATTTCATTTCATTTATCTTGTCTCCGTTAAATGCATTTCATGGGAGGTCTTTAAGACATATTAGATAAAAAAAAACATAATCTATTAATGATTCAAAGGCAAACATTAGTCGAGAAAACATTAATCGTTATCGTATGGTTGCTTTGACTGGCCATGTCTTTCCAAAGTTTACGTCTACATGTTAGAGCAGCATATTTTAGATAGTTTTTAGGCAAAATTCTATCCTAGAGAGAGTTTATTAGTAACACGGTATCGTGAATGTTACTTAGTAAGGGGCAACAGTATTTTGTTGTTGGTCGGTAAAATTTATATAATTTAAACGGGTGTGTTTCACATTTTATTCAATTTATTCATGATGTTAACACTAACGAGTGTGCAACTGCAAGAAAAGGCCTTAAAAGTATCATACATGTATGAATAAGATCAAAAACATTTTTTTTTTCATTTCAGACAACGTCAGCACATCAAATTACATGCCAAAAGTAATCTCTCAATGTGACATTATTTTCAAAAGTGAGACACTGCTTATCAGCTGTGTTTGATTTTTACAACATAATATTAAGGCTGTGTGTAGAAACAGGCTGACCATCTTGTGCGTAACCATGACTGTTTCAGCTCGGCCCGATTTTCAGTTCATTGAAGAGAACAAAACAATAACCTCTGAGGGCAGATCAGTAATACCGACTGACATTAAAGTGACAAGCAGAGTGCGTGGTAATATTATCTGTTTTACATCATATTTTAGGAGTCGCACACAGCAATAAATATGTTATAGAACAAGAACGTTCAGTGAATCATGTTTGCTCAAGAACTTCATGCAATCATATGGTAAACGTCAAGGAAGTCGTTTTTATCATGCCCAATTTAATAATATGCTGTTGAACTCGTTGAACTAAAGTAATCTTTGTAGCCAGCAGTTTGAAAACCTATGAACGTCAAGTTCTCAGATAAAGTAATATGTCATTCCTTCAGACAGTTTAATTTAAGAAAGATGGAACTTCTATTTTAAGAGGAAATGTAATTAATTCATGTTAGATGACGACATAACGTTTTTACGGCCACATATGCACAAGGAAATGCCTCATCTGTTGAAATCCTTATTGGTGAGACAAAGTTAGCTTAACTTAAGCTTACAGCTTGATAAATAACGACTGCTATAAAATTACAAATTTCTATGACAGAATACTTTTACTGTATCATTATGATGACTATGGTAAACGCTTAATCTATTATATCATTACATTGCCTTATCATTTTAAACTATTTTTTTCAGAACGACTTGTCAGAAATGAGATGTTTTTTCTGTAATAATGTACCCACAGATTGGTGTTGAAGTTTTTTTATTTACCATTATGAATGTTGAACTAAGGAAGACTCTGATTGATCGTTTTATTGGCATACGGTTCCCTACATTATATTAAAACCTGAATAAGATTTAGGCAAAACAGTTGAGGAAACAACTATATCAAAAGAAAATGTACTAGATGTGCAAATATGGTGCCGTGATTCAATTAATCAATAATTTTCGCCTTTTAAATGGCACTGACTGAATATGGACCTTTAGTTATCACACACATGTATTACATGGCACTACCGATGCCGAACAAAAATTTGTTTCAGTAAAACAAAACATTGAACAATTATGATACTGTTGAAACAGCCGCAAATGTGACCTAAGCGTACATAAATTTATTACTGGCGTGAAAGCTTTTCAAAGTGAAAGAAGACCAATGGTTCACCGGAAGCCTATGTAATAGGGAAAACTAGCACCTCAGTAGAACCACTGGCCTTCTGTAAGCTCTCTGTAAAGCCTTTTCTGTGTGTTTATATGAAAGAGTTTTATGACTATGGACAGTGAATTCAAGGCGATGTACTCTTATATTCTGTATGTCGTGTGTAAGCTTTTCTCTAGCACTCTATATACATAAAAAAAATTAAATGCAGTACAGTCGGACTAAATGGAAACTTAATTCAATGAAAACAAGACTCCAGATAAACTAAAATTTACTTTGTTATCAACAATGGAGGAATTGAACAAGCCATTTCTAATCACCAATGTACTATTATAATACTGTTTGATTCACTTTGTATTCTAACTGCAATGCTGAGTTTAATGCAATGCACTTGGAGTGTGGATTACGACCGAATACTAACTGCTAAATTCACTCATTGGAAATACGTCTTCAAATAGACTGACTTCTACTCTGTTATCACTAATGTGGGGATCAGAAAAGTCATTTTTAATTTTGAAGGTACAGCAACTATATTGTTTTATTAAATTTGTGTTCTAAGCGCAATGCTGCATTTAAATGAAACTAGGTACACGAACTTTGGAATGTGACCGGATACCAAATACCATCTTATGTAACCTAGAATGAATGACGGCTGACATTGATTTTCCCTCGAGACTTCTCTCAACGATGAGTTGCTTAATTTTCTATAGAATTTATCAAAGAATTCAGCAACAGCAAAGTCCTGATGATTTAAATGCATGATAACCGTAATCTATAAACATATATCAAGAAATGTCATGCTCTTCCTACATTTTTTTCATCTGACAAAAGTTTATTTCTGCCACATTGTCTGCATTGTCTGCAAGCAGGGACATTGTTTTAGACAATACAGTTAAATGGCAGGACAAAACAGAAATTGGGTATGAATGAGGCGTGGCTAGTTTTTTCAACTGGGTCTAAAGTGTCGATTATAACAGTATAACAGTGGCAATAATTATAGTTGTTTTGTAAGAAGGCATTGATGCAGTGTACAACACTATTCTGGCCTGTGTATTCCTTTGCTGTTAACGTGGCATTTGTTGGGATGTATCGTGCAAATTAAAACACAGTACATCGTCTTATTGTTACACTATCGTAAAGTGTTAAAATTAGAGAACAACATTGACATAAAAGAGAGAATGCGCCTCATGGCACAGAACAAATATAAAATTAAGTATAAACCTCATGAATTATATCAAACGGTCAGTTTTTCGATATGTTGCCAACATAAGGTAGCACTATCATACGATAAAATAAAATGACGTCACCTAACGACAATCTCCACTTTTTGATGAGAAATTTATTATATAAATTCTTGACTAACTCATACACATGAAAAGTTAATTTCTTAAGAACTTCGTGATTTCAATCAGCGATTAATTAACAGTTACTTTCAAGGAAAACCAAACTCAATAATATAAAAAAATGTCATTGTTGCTTTAATTTAAGGTACATGTAGGTAAAAGGAGAAAGTATCCCGAATTACATGAACTTTTCACGCTCTCATGTTTTTCAGCAAATTGAATGCTTTCGTAGATAACTGGGTACTTTTTTAAAATAATACTTATTTTGGGTTAAATTCTAATCATTCACAATTTGGATTTTTATTGTGCTTTATCTCTCAATACTTTAACACATCTACAGCGCCCGTGACTGGTGTTCGTGTCACCCCGATTGTCTGTAATAAAACGCAAACGTCATGTCCGACATAAAATATGGATCCAGGACAGTTCTCTCAAGTTATTTAGTGGTGCATAAAATGCCCGCTCGTAAAAACCAGACGTATGTGTTTGAAAGTTTTGCAGTGAAGATCAACTAACAGGAACCATTTGGTCAGGAGATGTATGTGTGTTTGATATGTTTATATCAGAAAAGCGAAGAAGTCTGACATTCCGGGTGGAAAGTCAATTCAATATTTCTTAAGCAATCTCACTAAAATACTTGCATCAGTAAGCATTCAGCTTGTTCTCCATATGAAAGTTTAAAACACGTATTACCATTAAATACCGCCAGAAAAATCAGTAAAAGCAATATTTGTTTTTCCTAAAATAGTATTTTTCGAATACATATTGAAATTGCATTTAGTTAGAAGAAATCGACATTTAAAAACTGAATTGTCTGGGTTTTATTAAAGTTATTCGATTACTTAGACCAATTAAATAAACGCCGAAATCCTTTGTCAAAATCTGCCTGCACGAACCAATTAAAGACAAAGATTAGCTTAAATGGTTTATTGGCCATGCCTTTAACATAGAATACGCTACATTATCCCGAATGTTATCTGTGCAAAACAGTACTGTCAACGTTTATACAGTCAAACTTACCGAAACTCAAAAGTGTATGGGCTTATCGTTACATGTACTAATTCCTTACTTTCAAGGCGTTTTATGGAATGTGACAAGTGTAAGTTTTAGTAAAACTATTCCGCCTATGCTTTAGATTATTTAGTTGTAAATATAAACAGGACATTTTGCATTACCTTAATCATAATCATTTAACGTCTCAATACTTACGAAAACTATAATACATGTATTTGTCAATTAACTCAAACCATTTTGATAAAATAATTCTTGAATTTCTGAAATAAATGGGAAATTGTTTTATGATAGGAACATATGCCAGTTATAATATCATTCCGCTTTGACTCAATCATTTCAACTTAATTGTGGTCGTTGTGTAGTTTTGAACCGAAACTCGGCTATTTCCTAAAAACAAAAAAAGGTACGACAAATAAAAAGGAGAAAAACATACAATGATATTGACACGGGGACTGGAGTAAAAAAAATAAAGGGAAGTGCGTATATATGGGGTAAATTGAGCATATTTGTTTAAAGCTTCTCTCAAATATTCACGAATAACTACATTTGTATACTGTGGATACGAACTTTGAAGTATCATAGAAAACTGTTTAACAACAAAGTCATTATTTTCATTTTAACTTGCAATCATAGCGTAAGAACATCAAGTATTGCGTCGAAATACACATGTCAAAAATTATCTCTTAATTTGCAATCTTTTAAAGTAGTCAGACACCGCTTATCAATTGTGTTCGGTTTTTAGATGATTTGATTTGTAGACAGTCTTCATCAGAGCGTAATATTGATATTAACGGAACAAATAGCTGAAGCTGTGTATAAAAACACGATGATACTGATGACCGTGTGTGTATTCACGTATACTATAGCTAGGCATGACTCTCAAATCAGTTAAATGATCTAAAACACCAATGATCCATTTACAGTAATACGTGATACAGGGTTACAGCTCAGTGGACTTTACTATTTGTCACAGAGACAAATAGTACAAGTGGTATCAAAGTAAGCAGCAGATATAGTACATGACATTCCTGTCAACCGGACACTTTGTTTAAACGGCTGAAACAGCAGTAGCTAAGACATTAAGTACAACTTGTTATCTTTAGTATTAAACAAATTTGATGATCGTCGAGTGTGCTATAGAAGAAAAGGACAGAGAAGTATTAAAGATTTGTGTTGCATGTATCATGTGTAGCCATCCACTAAAAGCTAAACATAGCTACAATGTACGTACTGTTTTTCCCCAGTCCAATTTACAAAAACAAGAAAATGGCGTTACATGCAGTGTATATTCGTAAACCATTTGGAAACAAACATGAACTTCTGTGATCTTAGAGTCTTTGTATTTAATTGTTGAGCAACTGAAGTTTCGTGTTTAAATAGTTCTGGTCTTAACATTTCATTAAAACATTTATCACAGTTTTCCATACAATGTGCATTGAAATAAATATATTGGGATAAAAACTGCGTAGAATAAGTTTGAATTAATTGTTGGTCATAATATCAAGTATCATGACAAAGCACCCCTGAATTCAAATAGCAGAATAAGCATTAAAGCTACAATGATTTATTTTTTATAAAATATTCATAACGTTATTTTAGAGTATAAAGTGTCTGACGTATCTTTTGGTCTATTGAAGTTAGAGACTGATTGATGCATTTTCATGACAGAACTTTCTTTTTGTTGTAAAAGGTGTATGTTCCAAATGATGAATTACTTTATCTCTAAAATACAAGTAAGACAAAAGTTCTAAATATGCGTATCGAAATTTGACAGGTTTAAATACAAATACGATTGTTGCAGGATATTATTGACTTAATTCATGTTTTATTCAATGAAAATAAGTTGATACTCATTTAAGAAGGGTGAAAATGAATCAAGCGCAAACATATTCTTGTAGAGTTTAGCGGTTACTGAATAAGATTTTTTACTTAAGCAAATACAGTAACTATTCAAAATGCCATAGAGGCATTGTGATGGCAAATATATTTAAATTGCACATGATGAGGAAGACAAATACAGCGGATTACCTGCCGCATAAATGCAAACAGAATGGAATACAAAACGCCTCTTATCATGTCCACTCACTGATGAATAAATGGGGAATGCCTTTAACGTTTGACGAACGATACTTAAAACCGAATAAAGCATGAGACTATATTTTTAGAGTAATTTTTGAAGCTGACCCAAGTCTATCAAAATGACGAAGCTATGGCGACTTTTGAACAAATGTTTATTAATTTAAAGTATAATAATGAAACCGCTGTAGTAGTTTATATTCTATACTAATTTATTCTAGCTCGGTTGTGAAGAAAGCTTGTAGCTTATCGAGTCACCCCCGAGTATTTATATTCATTTGAGCTTCGTCTAATTCTAAATGATTCGATGGACCTGACAAGTAAGGTTTACCAGTAAATGTTTATTACATAATACAGAAATGTTCCCACAGTCAATTCGTCATAAACATGTGTAATTTAAGACCGAGTTAAACTATTTTCTGCTAACCAGTCGTAAACCGGCGATTAGATTTCATGATAACCCGATTTAAATGTTATTTATGCCCGGTCAATGTTGGTCTTTTTTATTCCTCAAAGAAGCCAATATCGTGAATTTAAAAGCTTTTTAACTGTTACTGAAGTCGTGTTTTTGTGCCGAGTAGTTCGATTCAGTTGTTGCAGGAAAAGCAAAATCACATGCATTATTTACGCACAGCTCAGCATGAAACACTAACAAAGGTCTAGTTTCAATTAAGTATTTTGCGGTGTTAAATTGAACGTACGTAAACGTTTCATCATGTGAAAATGTGTTTGTTATTCATTGACAGATAATAATTACATTTTCATAGCTAAGAAAAGGAGCAAACTCTATTATCAGTCGCACACAATGACATGCTTTATAAATGAATAAACACGAATTTGCAAACCGTTTTCAATGAAGTCATGCATAGGCATGTGTGTACATAAAGTACAGAGTGAATTATAACAACCATTTATTCATATTTTTGAAGTTTTGTTCTCAAAATGATTTGTAGGGATAGTTGACTAATTTATAAATGGCTTTCTGATATAGGTAGACTTCACAAATTTTCTGCTGAAATGAATTAGCCGTGTGCTAGCTTTACAATTAAAGTAATGGAAATGAATAGTGCTTTTGTCTATTTCCATCTAAGAGAAATGCTAAAAGAGTTAAATAAAGATAGCACATGACTTATGCTGAATTGATTTTTGTCAAAATTGTCTTTTTCTATTATGTTTACCTTTCAATATCATTTCTTAAAATACCTAAGGCTTAAGTTTATCCCTTAGGATGTTACAATTACTCTTAGTATTTATGTAAGGAAGAAAGATTGCTTACTGGTATGTGAAACTGGATCATTATTTGTACATTCATGTACACATAACATTACAAAAATTGGTCTATAAACCGTATATGTTATAAAGTCATAAACTTAAAGTGATATCATCTTTCAAATGAACCATCACAATTTTAAGAAAGCCATTTATACTTCTTAAGTTAGACAGATTGCCATAGTTACATGTACATGTGAATTTAAAAGAAGAAATTATGGGACTTTGTCCGGTTTTCTGAGAGTCCGGTTTTTAGGGAATTTACTGTATAACCAAATATATATATGATTTCCTGTAACACTTTTATTCCTTTGGAATAAAGAGGAAATATCCCAAACAAATCTTTATTGACTATCCTGGTCAACAATTAAAAATATTTTTATTTACATCTATCAACAAAATAAATGAGTCAGAATCTACTTTTTTGCATGTTTTAACGATATCAACTATAGTTGAAGATTCATTATTGAACATTAATGACCATTAACTTTAAGAAACGTTTTCTGACAACACTTCTCCTGAAACAGAAGCATAAATAGGAAACAGCGGCATATATCAACATTGTTTCATAGTACAACTAACAGTTCTATCATTTTATTAATAAGTTAATAATGCTGTGTAAGAGTAATAGGACTTGAAAAAATTAAAGATATAGTAGCTACAAAAAAGGTAACTGAGAAGTTTGAGTAATATATACACATAAATACATAAGCCAGATCAGTTCTGCTTTTCCATTAATATAATGGTAGACCAGCGGTTCCTATTAAACTGTAGTACTGTTTAGGAAACAAGATACATTTGTAGCAGCTGGGTTCTAGAATGATTTCGTAGCATATTGTCCTATTTTCTGTGAAACAGAAGTGTGATGCTGATAAATTCAGACTCAGAATTCAAGAGCAGAATTAGATCCATCACGCAATTTTGAAATAGTTTCTACTTGTAACTAACAAGTTATAGTATCATCAAAAAGTGTGTGCTAATTTTGCATTTATATTTAACCATTTTGACAGTGTGTTCGCATACAAGTACATTACACGGAAAGACCTGCCATAAAGCTAGTCTTTATCAATACTGGCATTGTCATTTCCAGTGAGACATATTAAACCTAGTGTCACACTGTAATGTTCATTTAGGAGTCTTTTAAACACTGTTGACCTTTGCAAGCAGTCACATATCACACAAATCATTCCCTGTTTAGAAAAAAATACGATATTACAACACTGCGTTTTCGTATCTTCTAATCTATAACGATATCTTTCCCACAAAATATGACCAAATCCCCTAAGAGTCAATTCATGTCTAGACACGGTCAAACGGGTCAAATCAGTTGGAGGTTTTGCGATGTATCAAAGTTACTGGATACGCTAAATATTGTTAGCAGGAGTTTGTATTAAATAAGTTTTTTTCTGCCACATCAGATAATTGTGGAAATATTGTAAAACCTGCTTTCGAAAACACAGCTGAAAAAGATTTTGCTGTCAACCAGCATTTGACTTAACTCTTCAAAATTGTATAAATATTACTTTAAATGAAATGAAGAACTGTCATTTACATTTTCTTGAACAGTATCAGTTCAATTTTGCATGTATATACAGTGTAGGTTCAAACGCTATCGCATTTATTTGAATATTAGTTCGTTTGAGTACAAGAGTTTTTCACAATTTAATTTTTGGACAATTTTCACCAGGAAATCATACTGACAAAATTCATAAACTACTGAAAATGGGATAAGGAACAGAGCAGAACTAAGCCGAAGACGACATTGTTTTATTTGGTTTTATTTATGGGAATCCAGAACAAAATTCATTGACCTGTTACACTGGCATACAACTAAGCTACCTTTACCATTATATTTGGTGGGCAATACTAGCATCCATATGGACCAGCAAAGCTACTACACGAGTCATGACACAAGTCATGTCCAATTAAACTGCTCAATAATTTCATAAATTGCTGCAAAATGTCTGAGAATACCCCTTTCAAATAAACCAAAGTCGTATTCCGGATAATGTATTACCAATTACAGACCTGTAGTGTGTTACGTCTATTAAAAATAATTCGGATAAAAACAAATACTTAAAATACGATACAAACATAAGCTACCTTAAGTATCCGACCACTGGGATAGGATCGGCAATACTGTCATCAATATGCGGGAGCAGAGCTACTATACTAAATATCTTTCATAAGTAGTACTCTACGATCCTGCGCCGAAACAACGATGATTATGGAAATTGGGTTTGCAGACTGTATCGTGACCACTACAAAAATTATGGCCGTCCTGATACAAGACTTTATTTACAAACACAGACATTGCTTGATTAGCTTAACTACCCTAGACAGTTAATATTGTCAGGGAGCCGGAAATATTGTATAACCTGTAAACGTTCGAGAACTTTAATTTCACGTTTTGATGATGATGGTGGCATTAAGCATTCCTACGCATGTAATCCGTCTTCAGATAAAGCGCTTCTGTAGTCAATTAGTGGGATTTGCAGATTAAAATTTAATTGTCAGCTTAATTTGATACGGGTTTGGAAAATGTCGCATGTAAATGATGCAGTGAATAGTTTTTTGCATATTTATCATGAAATAAATGAAAATCGATTAAGAATGGGTTGACATCACTTTTCAATATGTAAAGCAGTTTTAAAAATGTAAAAACGTTGATGTTTTTATACATATCTAATACGTACACGTTTAGAAATAAGTGAACAGTTTTCATTGTTCGGCCAGTATAAAACATAGGTATCTGTGTAACATGCCGTTACCTTCCTGTATCGGGTAAAGCGGATCTATTATCTTATGATGACTCGATGTGTATGCCCCTAAAGATGGTTCAGTCCGAGTTAAATAAGCTTCTAACTTATTCATGAATTTAAAAGTGAATATAAACAAAACAGTTAAGTGATAATACAATCATACTACCCTGCTTCTCAAAAACAAAATCTCCCTACTAGAAACGTCAGCTGCTCAAAACTGCAAAATATGCAACCAATCAAAATCAAGCTTCTTACATTTCAGCCAATACAGATACTTCAATAAGAACAAAACAAAGTGATCATGAGACTTTAATTAAAGAACAGAAAAGAATGCCTGATGCCAACAATTAAGGTAACGCCAAACTTCAAAGGAAATTCATTCTAGGCATGCGATTACAACCAAGTAAAAAGTCAATATCAGGATTGCTTGCACATATAATGTACTTATTTTAATTGAGTATTTAAGCTTAGAAATTAGAACTTACTGTTGTTTACAAAGCATAATTAGACACCCATTGAAATGTTATCTTCTCACGACATTACTGAAAGAGCAAACAAACGTTCAGGTTTCCATTCGAGGCCTGGAGCATTGAGTCGCCCGTATTCATTCGAATTGTAACTAAGTAAATAGTTTATTGACATTGAACTGATAATTAATACGTAGAATAAATGAAGATAAACATTGGATCAAAGTTTTTAATTTTTCGTGCAAAGTGAGATATTTTCATATTTTTGGACCTTGCGCTTTAAAGCTTATTAAAAATGTTATATTTTGCCTACAATATAATATGTATAAGACTAGTACCTTTTCATTAAGCTGTTATTTAAAATCCGATTAATCTTTCCTACGTTTTTTTTTCTTAAAAACCTGTCCAATTTATATGAATGACGTTTTATACATCATATGCCAAACATCAGCCTCATTAACATGATCGTCGTCTGTTCAATTAATAAAGTTATCTATTAGAAGATAGGCTACCGACGAGTGTTGACTATGTTACAGGTAGTGACTAAACACAGAAAGTAAGTATATATGTTTGTGTCTCTCTATACTGTTCTATTGAAAACGGAAAGATCAACGGGAACGCAGCGACGTGTAACTTTTCATAGGGCATGTACGGATATATACAAACTTTCTTATCGGGAAGCTGCGTATGTAACCAAACTTAAATGATTTATTTACCGTGCGAGTTTTATCTGACATGTCCAAATTAAAACATAAAAACGATTTATATATGTTTCATAAAGTTCAGAATAACATAATAATCAGTTACACATTAATTATAGACAGAGGTGGGGGATAGTGGTACCAAGCGATCCATAGGGATTCTGTTTCGTCTTACCTGCTTTGTTTCAGCTATAAAAACACACTGTTTGGTCCATGTTTAGATCTAATTTCTCTATACCCGCATATGAATTTGGCTCTGTATGAATAAGTGTTGTAATGTCGTTATGATGTTCGCGTGATGTTGCTCCTCGATGTTATCAAATAGTTTAATAATGAAAAAAGTAATGTGTATAAACAATGCTAGATGCAATCAGTGCTATAACCTCTTTGTCTCAGTAATGGCTTAGGCAAATGAAGTGTTTGATCCTATCTATACTATGTTGCAAAAGAAAGTGTGCACTTAGGTTTTTGTTAATTTTATGTATTATTTTTAACAGAAATTTTTAAATGTTTGGTACATTTTGTATCAAAATTTAGAGCACTTTTTGCTCAAATTCGTTTGCATTGATAGCAAATTCGATTTATTTCAAATGGTTACTCACCTTTACAGGTAGTGTTCGAAATTTGAGACCAGTATGTGTTATCAAAATAGAAATATTTAAAATAAAAGCGTGCACACTTTCTTTTGCAACTGAGTATATTTACCAGCTACATGGTATGGAGAGGACCGTTCTACTCAATAGTTATATTTGTGCCATTTTAATACGCTCCAGCACTGTCGCATAGAGCTGGCAACATTTTAAAATCCCGGATCATTAACCTTTAAACGATCAATCTATCAACCGATAATTAGCAATAGGGGCTAGGTGTCAGCCCAGGGACATTTCTCATCATTGTCTTGCTCACCGTGATTTGCGAACTGTGGTTCAAATTTTATTGCTGTCATGCTAACTTAAAAACAAATTTAAATCTGGTTCCTGAATGTCGGGGATCTCTTGCAGCAAAAACATGTGTTTAATCGAACTTTAAATAGTTATAACAGCTATGTTCTAAAGATGTTTTTACAAGATACAACGAAGTTCCTACTAACTGAATAACAGTTTTGAGAATGAACGACAAAATCACAAGCTTATAATTTTCCGAATGCTTAATTTAAGTAACTTCATTATCGAATAGTTTCTTTTGAAGAAGCAGATGACTTTTGAAATGATTAGCAAGAAAATAATAACCTGTTACAAAATGTACGTTGACACATACAAAAATTACTGTAAAAGCAAATGGAGTATTGACATTTAACGACGTTGGCAGCGGTTGTTTGCTACCCGTCTATTTTTTTCAGATTTTAGCATGTTATCATTACCATAATGTTACATTTCTTAGTCTAGTATTCGATAATTTTTGCATATGCAATTACTGAAAGTAATGTATGTGTGTTTGTACCGACGGAAATTGCTTGTTGTTTATGTATATAATGGACAGAAAGTAACTGATATACCGACATGTTGTCTAACGAAGTGCACCTTTTGCTGTACTTATTATTAATAAGTGGCTATTCGCAATCCGACTGATACAATTGTGAATAAGAAGGAATCCATCAAATAATTTTATCCTGTAATGCGCAGACAATCTAGCAAGTAATATAAATTGTAATTTTCACCCGCAATAACTTCCTACGTCTGCATCGTGAACAGTCATCCAAACATAATGTGTCCGAGCAGTTCGTGCTCTACGCATCTGGCAAATACTATATGCAATTAACTTCTATTTTTATCACGTGGTAGTAAGAAAAGAAATCCCTAGACGTGAAACAACACAGCAATAACAAGCTTCCAGATCCACTAAAAATATATAGAGAATAATAAAGCGTTCTACTAACGGAAAAGGTCGCGAATAAGTACAAAGCGAACTAATAAAGCATTAAGTAATGGCAACGCCTTTACAAATAATTAAAATCAAAGTATACATTGTGTGTAGATATAAGAAAATAGCTCGAAACTTTGCTAGCATATTTTTTTGGCTTTTTATTCAGAATGATGATTTGTATTCAGAATTTCATTCTTTAAAGTTTGATCACTTGTTGTTTGTATTTGTAGTTAAGTCCTCGTTTTAAAAACTGTTTTCAATAACTAATACTCGAGCAATAATTTTGTTCTCTTGACAGAACACCCGAATGTTGTATTTGGTAGAATAACAAATACATAAAGTATGTTTCGTCAACTCAAGACAATTGAAAGTTTCATTAATGTATCCAGAGAATATTAGTTCTGAGAGGAAAAGGTACTGCATTATTATACGTCTGTAGATACATAATTATAATTGCCAAAGGATGGAATAAAAATTATTCTTTAAATTTAGGCGTCAGTTTTTCAGACAATGCTATAGGAATTGCAAATAGTAATTATCTACTAAGGCACTACGTGACAGGTGCACGCATGTTACTTGGATCGTTGTTGTTGTATTCTAACCTCTCGCCATTTTACAAGCCAAAATACCTTTCTAGCATGACATTTAATACTTAACAAATGTTAACATCGAGGTTCCGTAAAAGTGCACGCGAAAAAGGTTTTTGTTCCACACTAAATTAAACCTACTCTCTCTTTAATGTCAAAAACTATTTAATCAAATCATAAAAAGTGCGCTCTTCCAATGTTTATATATCACGCACCACATGTACTTGTAATTAAACGTTGATGTCTGGAAACATTATATGATCCATTCTACTGATAATAATGTTAATTCGGATGTTATTTTGTAGTTATACACAAAAAAGGTTTTCCGTCATCTACGGTGTGCGAACTTGATATTTCGATTATGTTAACTTAAACGCAAACCTACATTTCCTGGATGTATTAATAGGATGGATACATGCTTGCAGAGGTTTCATTAAGTGTTTGAGAGCGCTTTGTTGTGTAAAGTAAATGATATAATATATAGAAGAGGACTATAACGGCTGATGAGTTAAAGATGGAATATGATAACCAGACAATTAACTGGAATTAACAACAAAAACATTACAAATTGAAATATACATGCGAAAATAAAATGAAATGCTACATGTAGTAGCTGGCTCATTTCCAGTCTCACATCCCCCATGAATTTAGGAATACCCACTTATTGTGAAATTATTGCCTTATAAGAGGCCCCCAATGCTAATATAAGTTTCGGAAACTGTAAAATAATTAACCACCCTACATTTCAGCCAGCGCAAAAGTAGTACATAAAATAATAGTAATACCGCATTAAGAGCACTTTGAAGTGTGGCTTAGAAAGGAAATTGTATTCATTTAGTCAGGTGATATCACTCTGTCTCAATGCAATGCAGTAATAGGGAGGGGGAGGTGGCAATATGGAAATACAATGTATCTATGAACTGTGTTCCTCCGTAGCACTTGTTGCGATTGCACTCGAAATCTGAACGTGCTACCACTGCGGCCCCACGAGTATCTCAAAGTAACACCAGTTAAGGAATTATAGCTCAAACTGTTTCAATTGATGCAAAAAAGCTAAATGTGTTTCGACTTGGTGTATGAACAGCAATGAATGTTTGCTGGCCTATATTCGGAAAGTATTGCAGTACTATCTAGTGTACAGTCATACATTGGAAGCTTACATATTTATCATTATCATCACGAGTATCTCAAAGTAGCAGCGGTAGGGTATGACACAACCTCTTTGAAGATGGAGCATGATGCAACATGTCATACATGTATGTATTTGTCCTACCCGAAATCCGAATATAACCTTTCGCAATGTTATCTAGCATGCATTCATGCAGTAAAAGCTGGCACATTTATCTCTATCTCTTGCGCAATATAGATCATGTGCATAGACTATCTATAAATTAGTATTCTGCATTTCATTTAAGCTAGTAGTTGCTGACATAGACAAACATGCTACGGCATTAAAAGAATCAGTTTACTTATGTATACGATCTGATGTGAGACCAGTCTTGAAAACATGTTGCAAATTAGAAAGTTTATACAACAAACAAAAATACCACAGACATTATTTATATATATATATATATATATATATATATATATATATATATATATATATATATATATATATATATATATATGTGTGTGTGTGTGTGTGTGTGTGTGTGTGTTCATGGACAATGTTACATTTTAACTCATCAAGTCGCCCTTTAAGCTATGACTCTTTTATCAATTGGAGTTCAAATTGCTCTTTTATGTAAAGCGGAGAATATACCGAAAATGTATTCAGGATTATGAATGTATTACCAATTACGTCATGCGGATAACTCTAACAAAATACTAAAAATAGTATAATGCAATCTAAACTACAAATGTACCTTAAACATTCGATCACTCGGATTGGATCGTTAATACTGGCATCAATATACGGAATGTGAGCTAATACACTTTCTGACTTTAATCAAGTTGTACCCTAGATACCAGCGCTGAAGCAGCAATGATTATGGAAATTAAGTTTGCAGACTGTATCGTGACCACTATAAGAGTTATGACTGTCATGATACAAGACTTTATTTACAAACATAGACATCACTTGATAAGTTTAACTACCCTAGACATTTAACATTCTCAGGAAGCCGGAAATACTGTATGACCTGAAAACTTTCAAAAACTTGAATTTCTCGAGTTTATGATGACAGAGACATTAAATGACTATCCCTATGTTATCTGCCTCCTGATTAAACTATTCTGAAGTCGACGAGTGGGAGTTACAGATTAAAATTTACGTATTATGAAATGTATGGAAACGTCAGAAGGTAAGATTAAGAATGGGCTAACATCACTGTCCAACGTCTACAGTAGCTCTTAAATTTCAAAAGGTTGATTTTTTAATTTATGTATACTGCATACATGTATTATTTTGTACGTGTCTGAAACGTTTAGGAAGTAGTGAACATTTTTATTGTTTGAGAGACTATACATGTAAAACACAGTAACTGTTATCGGCCAAACATGCCGTTATATTCCGGTATCTGTAAAAGTGGATCAATTATGTAGCCATGGACTCGACTTTCAAAATGCTTATACAAAATTACACAACAGTATATGTTTGAATAGAAGTGTCATTGTACAAGAACTAAACAACAATCACTACATTTACTCGATTGTTGAATGTAGTGTTAATGGTTGCAGATATGGCCTATACATGTATTTTCTAACCACTGAATTTTGTTTACTGAATTTGATTCGTCTTCATGTCAGGCAACCATAGTTGACTTATCTTATCTGATACATTGTCTGTTAAAACAAGACAGTGGAGTGTTGCTATCATCAATTTTAGTCATTGCTTTTGTTTAAGTTAAAAATGTAAAGATTCTTTTAGATAAAATTTGTAATAATTATGTGAAACAGTTTTGCTCGTTTAAAATATAAATAAACTAGGAATCTGTCTGTCGAAAGGCTAAAATTAAATTAAAAATGACTTAATAAAGACAATTATATTTAACTGCGTAACAAGATATTAGTTTCGGGCCGAGAAGAAGTGCGATAAATAGTTATGACACAGCATAAGCTTCGATAAAAAAGTAACATGCCGACAGAAACTTTTTAAGTACTTGAACTAGGTAACTACGAGTTTTTTAATAGAGAAAGGAGCACACTTACTTTTAAATATGATAGTGATATGTGGATATCTAGCTATAACAAAAACATGTAAGTAAAAAAGGATACACCGTATCGAAAAATGCAAACGTAACACAGTAAACATATATACGAGTTAAATGGTGCATAAACAGGTATCTGAGAAGAGGCAATGGTTAATACTATAGGTATGTGAAGGTCGTACTTAATACTATTATGTATCAAGATATGAGATGATTTGCTAATCAGAATAGTTCTAATTAGTACTAGTTATTCTGATACGGGTTACATGATTCATCAAGTGACAAGATTAAAGCTTGCAGTTAAAAATTAACAAATTTGTGTTACCAAATTGCCAGGCATGCCCTTTCACTACCGTATCATACCTTTTTTTTCTGGTACATATGATCAGTTGGACTTGGTTTTAACCCGTGCGCTGCTGAAATTCCGTAATGGACTTGTGTGGTCCATCTTTCAATTTTGACAGTACATGTACCATTAATTGCTTTGAGCGACAAAACACTGCAGATCCTGCACGGATGTACATACTTGTTATTGTCTGCACTGGTCGAAAAGATAGAATCATTTACCATCAGTAGAGTAATGGTAAAAGTTAATGATATGTTTGGAGGAGGGCTCATTGCAGCATGACGGCAATGTAAATGCTGTGTTATGTAGACTAACCATAACAGATCACTAGTTGAATAAAATCTGAATTAACTTTAATTTGTACAAAACTTACTTAAATTGCTCAAAACTTCCAATGTACTGTACATCATGTAAAAGGTTAGGGATACATGTATAAAATATGGCTTTGCCAGCTGGTAACACGGTATGGGGCAACAAAAGTGTAAGACATGGGGCAAAAAGGAGTAAGACATTAAGGGTAAGACATTAAGGCAACAGAAAGGGTAAGACATTGAAACAAATCGAGACAAAATGAATGTCAGCAATACCAATGAAAATAATCGTACTTAATACTTTCCCAAATATATAATTAACAGAACCCTATCAATGATATCTTTCCCTACTAGAGACATTTCTTTTACCTCAGCTTCTTCAACTTGTACGATATACAATCAATCAATTAAGCCACCTACAATTCAACCAATGGAGAAACATTGTTTCTGATACATAAATATGAGCACCGAGAACTGCACCTGAAACTTCAGTTAGAGCACACAAAAGTATGCATGATGCCATAAATTTATAGAATCCCGAACTTCAAACTTAACTTCTAGTCATGCGATACCAACCAAGTAAAGAAGTCAATATCAGGATTTGCCTGCACATATTATGTATTTATTTTAACGTAGTATTTAAGCTTTGAAATTAGAACTAATTATTGTTTACAAAGCATAATTAGACACCCATTTAAATGCAATCTACTCACGACATTCCTGCAAGTGCAAACAAAAGTTAACGTTTCAATTCAAAGTCTGAAGCATGGATCCGACCGTATTTATTAGTATTGTTGCTGAATAAATAGTTTATTGACATTGAACTAATAATTAGTACGTAGAATGAATGGAATTAAACAATGGATTAAAGCTATTTATCTGTAGTGCAAATTTGCGAGGTATTTTCATGTAATTGGACATTGTGCTATAGTTAACTTTCACTTGTCCTGCAATACAAACTGTTTAAGACTATCACAGTTTTATTAGGCTGTTAATTAATTGTAAATTCATCTTTCCTACGTTCTTTTATCAAAACCTTACTGACGTTTTATACATCATATCAAACAGCCGTCGTCTATTTAATTAATAAATTAATAGAAATAACAAAATGTAGGATTATCAATTAGTGCTTTCGATGCAAACACGACTATGTAATACGGGAAAAACCAGGTTTTTCCCGTCTATAGGTTACACGTTCATTAAAAATTATTGATGAATTAAATGTCAAATGAATTTACAATAATTTCAATATACGTCCAAGTTGAATTTAGGTTCTCCGATACAGGAGCCATTTTGGATTTCGACTTCCGGTGGTAATGACTAAAGCATTTCCGAAAACAAGTCTTTTTTCCACCTTTTTCATACTTCAACAACCAGCTTATCACTGGTTGTTAAAAGTAATGACTTTAAAAAAAAATTAAACGTAATTCATCATATGTAAAAGTATTTCCCTAATTTTGTAAGGAACGCTGAATTGGTGCAGCTCACAACTGTTAGGGAGGTAATCATTGCGGTGCGTTATTCAAAATGCGTCTACTGACCACGATCTGTAGCGTTGTCTAATGGACGTCATCGTACCATTATGCGGAAAGTTGTTTTATGATTAGTGTTTTTTCTCTTGTTAGACTGTAGTAAATGTGGTGTAATACTTATTATGATAATATAATAACAGTTACAAATTTAATGATGTATACGGTTTTTCCCGTAGATAGGTAGCACCTATAGTTATATTAGGTAGTTACTGAACACTGAAATAAAGTATATATAAGTGATCATGTGTCTATTCTATGGCAAATAGAACATTGCTCTCGCAGAACTGTTAAAGTTGCTACTAGGCAGATGAACACATTGGCAAACTTTCGGGGCAAACCTGTACAACATCACAATATTATCGTTACCAACTACGAAGTAAGTTTTATTATGAACGAACAATAGTTTCTCTTATCAGCCTCTATTTCTCTATTTATTGCAGCATGTATTCCTTACGTACCTGTCACTCTCATTCTGACATACCTTTGTCTATTATGCATCTGATTCAATTAATTAAAGATAAAATATAAAAACATTGCGTCTGTACATACTTCCTTCTGGATGTTTCGATATATCCCAAATACAACTTACATACCTTCAGACACAGAAACAATAGCCTCGGTGAAAACGGCTAGTATCTAAATTACAGCACTGCGTTTATTTCTAGACAGTAATAAATTACTCAGCGTCTGCTTCTATTTCCTTATTTTTAACACATAAACGGTAACTCTTTTATGTCCTGTATATTCATTACATTTAAGTTTTAGCAGCTGCATTGTGTTCAGAGGATCGTTCTACTGAAGGATATTACAGGGGATGTAGTATTAACACCGATTTTACCTTTCTAATAAAAGGAAGTATATACAAGCTTCATGTGTTTCTTTTTCAATTATGTAACGTCTTTTTCATTGTTAATTTGCATATTTGCGCAATGCAGATTTTCAGTTTTTCTAAAATGTAATTCAACTCTTCCATTATTCAACATAGGTGGTTAAAGTTTCCTGTGATGCATCTACGAAGCATGATTTACAAAACGTATTTTGGTTTATTTTAATTTCCCTAAGAAAAACGTTATAGTAAAACATAGTAAAAAGTTTTTACTGGCATGTTCATGTACCACCTACACCAAAAGGGTCATATGATTTGAATTTAATCCTTTATCAAAAATATGAGATGCAGTTTTTTAAGTTCACACATCAAACAGTAACCCTGCCAAGTTTCGTTCATTTAAATTTAGATTTGATCGATTTGAATCAATTAGAACAGTGTGTACATATTTGCGATTGTACGTTTGGAAAATGAAGAAAAATAGAGAATAGAATCTGAACGAAACCTCTCACTTATACCTATAAATATATCATATAAGCACCATCTTCGCCTTCTTACTGTTTAGGCTGTAAGACTTACGGTACTACATTTTGTTAAACCCGTGTTAATTTTTATGAATATTAACGAGCTTTAAACAAGAGCTCTTGGAAGTATATTTAGTTTGAATGTGGCCATCACAGTTTACCCTCTTGAGACAATTACATGTAATGACCTTCCTAGGCAGATCTTAAATTAAAAAGAGCACCTTTTACATTTTGTACTGTTACATTAGAGTACAACAGAAATAATACATAATTCTACATCACTTAAAAAATAGTTTTCTCATGAATACTGAATAAATGCATTTAAAGTTATGTTCAAAACGCAATAATGACCATGTATGATGTATGGATCCCTGGAATATGCTTAAGACGTAATTTGTGACATATTAACACGAAACCAGCGCAACATTTTAGAATTTCGAGGTCATTTCGACCATAAAAGATCTATATTGCAACTGATAATTAGAAATAGGGGCGAGAAGTCACCTCAGGGCATTATTGTCTTGCTTACGGTAAAATTGAAGTGTGGTTCACTTGTACTAATTACTAAGCAAATTGTACCGCTGTCATGCTCACTCAAAAATCTAATTTAAATCTGGTTCCTGAATGTCGGGGACCTCTTGCGGCAATGACATTTGTTTAACCAAAAAAGGAGTTATATTAGATCTGGTCTGCAGATGTCTTTACAAGATAAGACAAATTCCTACTAGTGACTAAATTGGCCAAATATCAGCATAATGAACAACAAAATAACATTCCAATTTCCCTATTAATTTAAAATTAATTCAAAGCAAAATCATTCCAAAATTAAAATTAAATAGTTTCTCGTTGAAGAAGCAGGTGTCTGTTCGGAAAAAAATGTACGAAAATTTTAACTTGTCCAGACCTGTTGACAAAGTTACATGTATATTGTTAAATGAAAAAAGGTGAAAGCAAGTAGAGTTTAGACACCAATACAAACAAATTAAGCAGCTATTGTTTTCTTCTAGCAATCTACGGTTTCAGATTTATCATTTACCATTACCATAATATTTAATTTATTGGCCTAATATACAGTAACATTCAATGATGTTTGCAAATATAATTACTGAAAGTAATGTACGAGTGTTTGTAGCGACGCAACTTATTTATCGTTTCTGTATAATGGAAAAATGTATTGATATATAGACAAGTTGTCTTACGAAGTGCACCTTTTCTGTACTGATTATTTATCAGCGGCTATTCGCAACCCGACTGATAAATTTGTGACACAAAGAATGAATCAGCTGGAATCAATCTAATAATCTCGTCCTGCACAGACAATCTTGCAAGTAATATAAATTGTAATTTTCACCCGTAATTACTTCCTACGTCTGCACCGTGTACAGTCATCCAAACATGATATGTCCTAGGAGTTAGTGCTCTACGCATCTGAAAAATACTATATGCAATTAACTTCTATTTTTATCATGAGTTAATTAAGGATATATAGCAAGAAAAGAAATACCTAGTCGGTCAACAACACAGCAATAACCATCTACAAGATCCACTAAAATAATACCGAGAATTATAAAGTGTTCTACGAACGGGAAAGGTAGCGAACAAGAGACAAGGCAAATGTATAACGCACTAAGTAATGACAACGCTTTTGCAATTGCCAACTTGCAGATAAAAGCACAGACACAGAAAAATAATTCGAAACTTTGCATGAAGTCTGTTCTGCGTTTTTGCGAATTTATAATGTTATAAAGAGAATATTTCAAAGAAGAGACAAAAGGGATTTGTGTAGTGTATGTTTGCTGTCAGAAATGAAATAAAAATTACACAAGTGAATAATTTACAAAAATAATTTTAAACACTTAGATTTGCCACAGGTCAATCCTTCATCTGTCTTTAAATTTAGACGTCAA